>CM042087.1:9606891-9717842 GCA_023512835.1 Taxillus chinensis
TTCAAAAACAAATGGAGAGTGGAATCAATATCTCTCGAGCTTAGCACGCCCCTCACCTCTAGGACCATGAGGTACTCAAACAACATCTCATAAACATACACATCATGTTCACGGAATCTCAAACATACTTATTATAATCTCATACTACAAAATTTCCAACACATCACAAGATTCTCCAAATCCGTATGTCTCGACATGTTCCCAAATTATTCACATTTTCAATTCATTGTATGCTCATTTCAAATCGATTACTCATTTCAAATCATGACACTCATATTATGATTAAGCTAGTGCTAATGGCAATGCATGTATGCACCCCATCCCAAATGCAAATGCCACTACTCATGGTCTAACTACCCCCAGAGTGCACCCTAGAAAAAGCAGAGATAGAACCACAATGATCGGGCGTGTCCTATCACGCCTCCTCAAGGGTCTCGAGAAGCCGATTATCCACCGCTTCCCGTTATCCTAAGTCCACTAGACCATGAACTTGAGCTACGTCATAATGTCCACGCCCCCGAATTTCCTTCCCCTTTGGAAATGGGTAATGGCGCCCATGCAGCACCCGAAGGGGCAAGGGTTCGGTGTAAACACCAAAAGTGAGGACACCCTAGTGGGTGCTGTCTATCCACTGTGTCACATGTCAACATGCCAAGGGGCATGCACCTGTTTCCATGCCAAAGCACCACCACGATATACATACATACGGTATTCCTGACTTCCAAAACATCAATTACATTGCTTAGAGGCTTCCAAGCTCTTTTACAACCCACTAGGGAACAAGCTCCCAATAACATAACCCAGGGTACATAGTTCAAACAGAATCTCAAATATAACAAAACAACCAAATGTATAAATATATATAGGCCATACAGCCCAGACCTACCAACTGTTGTTCCTTCTCTTTGCTAGGTCTTGCAAAGAACAATTCATAGGAGGTGAGCACACCACGGTCGGAGGGATCAAGTCTCCCCGGTCCGTCCCACTGCAAAACTATGCATGTCAGTAGATGCATGTGCTGTGTAGTAACTTAAGCTAAACAATAATCATACCCAAGAACACGCCTCATACCTTAGCTTGCATTGGAGGGGAGAGGACATCCCGCCACCACGGCTACGTGACATACCACACCGGGCAAATGTGAATCCCCATCTCAAGGGGTACAAGATAATAACCTCCCATACTCAGACAATCCCGCGTTTGGGGGTTCTCATCACAACTCCCCGCGTTTCGGGGTCCCTCAACATACACATTCTAACACATACAACTCAACAATCTTGACTCAATAAACATAACTCAACAACCATGATCTGGACATGTAACTCATTTAACATACAAAAAGCTTAACTCGTGAATGTAAAACAATAGATAGTCTCGTAACAATCAAATCATTACACATAACATCACCTAACTCCTCATGGTCCCTAAAGTCCACATTTCTCACTCCTAAGTCGGATCATAAACAACCTTTCAAGGAAGCTTGTCCACCTCACGGGAGCCCAAACACCGCACGTGACAACATATTGTCACGGAGCGGCAAATTAATCCCAAACATCATTCCAACCATCCCCGAAGGTTCGGGGGACAATTTTTAGCCAAAAAAACAAGGTTGCACGTGAAAAGGTCATTCTCACGTGCGGGGTATTTCAATTCCTATGCCTCTAAGGAAGCTCCACCTAAAATTTGGGGCAATTTGGAGCAAGAATGAATCTGCAAGTGAAAAGGCATTCTCACGTACAGGTTCCAAAACCTTCCTTTTGTCATTCTTATCATTTTTTCCCTAAAGGACCAACCTCAAATTCGTTTTAGTTTAGGAGTTATTGAGATTCTAAGTACATAAACAAAGTCCTAAATCCAGACTCTAGTCTCACTCTCATTTGATTTCCCAATACTTGAGGCCTTAGCCAAACCAAATACGAGGTTTTTCTAAAATTCTTAATCTAAATAGTCTCAAGACAATGGGTATACAAATGACCCTAACTCAAAGGCACAAATAATCTCACGTAGAAAATTGAAATGGGAAAACTCAGAGAAAAAACCCCGGATCATCCCATAGGCTTAGGTGAATTTAGAAAATCAATATATATTAAAAAAATCTCTTTTCAACATCCCAGTCATCACATATAATTTTTGTTTTCCAGAAATCTCTAAGAGAGAGACGGCAAAGAGACAAAACTTGAAATCCCTACCTTAGAGTGTTGCCAGAAGAGTCGGGAAAAGAACGGAGCCGATCTCGTATCCTTGCCACCTCAACGCCTCCAACCTCCCCCCGTCATTACATAGAAATCCTTGATCGTCGAAACTCCTCCACTTTGGATCGTCTCCCCTCTTTCTCTCTCTCTCTCTCTCTCTCTCTCCCTCTCTCTAGCGTGCGGTGTGTGACGGGCGGGAAGGTAGGGTTTGGTTTCTCCTTTTCTTTTCTCCTCTTTTTTTTTTTTTATTATTTTGTTTTTAATGGAAGCCCAAGACCAAACGTAGCCCAATAGTGGTTAAGTGAACAAGAAGATAGGGAAAAACGGCCCACTCTCTCATATTGGGTTTTCCTTTGAAGGAGACCCAAAGCTCAAAATACAAAACCTGTAATTTAAAAGGGAATATAAAATTATTTGTGAAATCCCAAAATACCCCTCGGGGCCTCAAATCCCAAATGTAGTCCAAGTACGAGTCAAAATTCTCCCATTTAATGAGCACATCATTGTGCCGATATTCATTTGTTAAAATAAGGTTTCTAACTCAAGGCTATCTCCAAGGCTCCCTCAAATACGATGCTTACATCCCACCATTATTTATTGAACCATCGGTAAACCGTTAAACCACCCAAGAGCTTCATCCCTTAAGGAGAAAGGGAAAAGCCTTAGCTTTATTGCCTCCTCGACATATTGTTGATCTTTATGGTGTCACACATCCGGTAGAACCTCATCAAATGCTAGTGTGCATCATCCATCGTTGTTCCTCCAAAAGCATTGTTGCTCACCATATTAATTAACGCCGCGCTTCACTCAAAACTATTTGCTTGAACTCTTATTTGCCTAATCCCCGAATAATGGTCCACATCATCGGTCTCGGCAAGGTCCTAAGAGGTTGCGGGCATAAACCTATTATCCTCTTCTTCTAGATATTGGCCATTGTAATTGGCCCTCCTTGAGGTGCCCCACCATCAAGCCTTAATCCGCCATCAATTCACCCTACGGAATGCTCTAAGCCTTGCGATTAGCTTCTTCACCTCACGTCTTGCTTCCCTAGTCGCCCCAGGGATGAGCTCGAATAACCTTTCGGGTTCCCAATTAAATGGTATAAACTCCTCTCTTGGCATGCACAACTAGGAATTCTCGCAAATACGCCGTGAATGTTCCCAGTAAGAAAACAAGAACACACCCAAGCAGCTCGAACAATTCAAAAATAAATAAAAAACTAAAGAAAAAAATAAGCACCAAGATCGACGTGACAATTTCATTTAATGTTGATTTTCTATAGCTAGTCAACCGTTCAATCCTCTGAACGGCGCCAATTTGACAGACAGATTTTTAGCCTCTAAAAGAGCTAGCTAATGTCGTTAAATCTCTCTCAAGATGATAAATTCCCTAAGTTTGCACTAAAAGAATAGCGAGCACAAGGGGTCGAACCCACGAGGATTAGCCTAGTTTTCTAGTTCTTAAATCAAAACACGCAATTACTCTTGTTCTAAAAAAATGTCTTGGCAACAAGTTCTCTTTTTTAACTAAAGATCTAATTTTTATTTGATTTTCTCGAATAAACAAATAAAGCAAATTGATTTTAGGATTAAGATTCAAGGATTAAAGGCATCTAAGGTCACAACTTCACCTCCCTATGTTGTTTTTACTGATTTTAAGGTTCTTGAGATTATTTAATTGATAACATGCTATAACTAAGCCAAGGTACCGCAATTGGTCATTGCCGACCCTTCTAAGTGCTTTCCATTTAATGGTCATGACATCAACATGCAAAGCCTAATTATCATACCCATGACAAGATAATGGTCAAACCAATCACAAATATATTATGAATCAAAGATCAACCTCGGACTAAGGCTAAGAAAACCCGTGTACAGCCCGGATATTAAAAGATAAGAACAGATCCATAAAACATGCAATCTCAATTAAACAAACTCAATATTCAATCAATTAGTTTGACAACATAGGGGCTACATTGCTCCCCTAGATAAAGGAAACTACTCACACATGTTCTTGGATAAACAATAAAAAATAAAGAACATCATCCTCAAGCAAGAGAAAAATATCCAACTTTAGGTCTTCTTCACCGTCGGACCTCCTAGGGCCAACGACTTCCAGATCGAACCCTAGCCTCCAAAACCGCTGCCTCTCTCTCTCTCTAAAAACGTGCCCCCTCTACATGCTCCAAAAGGGCCGCTCGCTCCCTACTTATAGAGAAATCTTGTAATGAGTGCCCTAGCCGTCGGTAGCTTGCCACTTATCAAAATGACGTAGTTTTGATAAGTAGTTTCCATTTTTCTTCCAACTTGAGTACAACTTGAACCAAGCATAATTTGGACTAGGTGCTTTAGAGAAAAGTGATCAACAATAACAAAACGACTGAATCGGTGTAAAAATATGGCCGCACGTCAATTTGACCATCATATGCCCAATTGGTATGCACCTCCAAATCAGGTGAAATTCTTCCCAAGCTTCCTTGCATCATGTAGAAGGCTGGTATGCAAGAATATGCTTGCACGCCAATTGGTCCAATTGGTGTTCAAGGCCTTTGGCTCTTAGACGTCCAGTGGAAGGTAGAGGACATCATTCCGAGAAACTTTAGTTCGCACACCAATTCATTTGAGGCCATCTACTTGGTCAAAATTAATCTCCAAAACCTATTAAAAACGACTAAAAGCACATGTATATGCAAATAGCATCTTCCTAGGGGTTAGAGCAAAGAAAATGAAATATGATATAATAAGGCTCTAATCATGCTCTTAAACACCCCTAAATAGGCAATAGAATAACGGCATAAATGCACGTTATCAATAATAAAACAAAATACTTTCATTATCCGGTTATCTTCCACATTGATATTATCATTTAACCAGATAAGTGTTGTGCCGCAGGAGAGCAAAAGAGTTTTAATAAGAGCCTATTCACCCCCCTCTAGGCTCCCGGGACCAACAAGTGGTATCGTAGCAAGTTCTACCTACTCAAAGTAGAGATCCCACTCTTTCTCTCTCAATAATGGCCGAAGAAAGCGTATGATGTTCAACGCTCGCCTCAACTCCGGAGGAGTTCAAGAGCCCATCCCCAATCGAAGCGGCAAGGAAAATGTTGATCCACCTCAACCTGGTTGCCGCCGTGGCTCCTCAACAATGGAGTTTTGGTTTCACTCTAACTAAACCGCCAAAATTCCCACCTAAGCTTTTCTCCCAATGGAAAGCTCGCATGAAAATGTTCATGGTATGTCATGATCATCTCATGTGGCCGTGTCTTCATCAGAGCTACCTATTCCGATGACTATCGGAGAAAATGGAGTTAAAAGGCCAAAGATGGACGCTGAACTCACCAATGACGAAAGAGCTTGGCGATGTGCTAGCGAAAAGGCTCTCGCATATATAACATCGTCTTTGGACTCCGAAGCTTTCATGGACATCCAGGGGCGCACGATAATAAAGTCGTTGGGGATAAACCGACAATCCTCTATGAGGGAAGTCAGTCCCAAATGTAGAATGTTATCTCGTGTCTCAGGTAGAACTTTGAGAGCTTCAATCATAAACCCGGCGAATCCCTCGAGAGCATCTATCGGAGATTCGGCAAAGCTCATCCTTGAGCCGAAAACTGTCAATGAGCATTACACGCAATTTCAAATCAATGACAAGTTTTTCCACTCCTTGCCGAATCACTACTACTCCAACCGGCTCCAGATGCAAGCCGACAAGAACCGCGTATGTTCCCCTTGAAGAACTATACGGAGAGCTACGGACTCATGAGGTCAAGTTCAAATACACCGACCAAGATGAGAAAATATCTTGGAAAGAAAACGGGGTAGCTTTCAAAGTTACGAATGTCTCAAAGATACAAAGGATGATGATACAAAAGAGTCGTAGAACTCGACTCGGACATCGAAGAAGAAATAGCTCTTCTGGTCATATCCTTCGAGCGATTCCCGTGAAAAGGGAAAAGGATTCAAAAGAGGCTCCCCATCATCATCTAGAAGGAACGAGCGACTGGAGTCTAGTTCCCAAGACCGCTACAACTGTGAGAAACCCGGTAAGCATCGGGCCTAGGATTGTAAATCCAAATCAAAGACGGCCGACAAGAGTGACAAGGTTAAACCCCAATGCTCCACCTTAGAAAACAAAGCAAGAACAAGAGGAAGGCGTTCGTCATGAAGTATGTTAGCGGCTCGGAAGAAGAGGAGGAATCCTCTCGATGATGAGCCAATCGTGAAGCCGAATGTCCGCCTCATGGCAAATGTTGAGGTACCTTCTATCTTCGAGCTCATGAGTAAATTAGAATCTCTTACTACCGAACGTGATCATGAAAAGAATGAGAGACTAATAATTACTCAAATGTACAAAGACATGGAAAGTCAAAGCAAACATATTGAATTTATCGTTGCAAGACTTGAAAAAGACATAGATGACTTTAGGAGTAAAGAGGTTTGGTATCACGATCTTAGAGCTGAAAATCATTTGCTAAATACCAACCTAAATGGCGTAATCGTTAATCTTAAAATACTCAAGAATGAACTTGAAAAGGAAAAATAAATAAATCGTAAGTGGCTAAAATCGGGGAAATAACTTCTACATTTAGGATCGATCCTGGATGATATCCGAGTCAAACCTGGCCTTGGCTCCGAACCATCAACCTCTACACAAGCTATCGAGTGTCCCTCGGATTTCATTCGAAACTAACTAACCTTTATCCTATTAGTACATCTAAACCGTTGGATGGTTTTATTTCAGTGGCACTATAGTTTATGATCGTGGAAGAGAGATCATATCGCTAATCCCGAAGTCGTAGACCAGTACTTAAAGATGAAGGGAAGGTCGCACAGCTTAAATCTGAAACTATAGCACCCAGAAAGAAAGGAAAGGCTAAGGCCGACGCATCTAGGGCCAAGAGCACGTCACCCAATCGCAAAGGACTAGGCCATAGGGAATAGTGTAGAAAACCCGTAAAACCTAAGAAACCTGTACCTGTTTGTGCTCCGCATCATAGTGTCTATTCCATCTCTAGAGAAATAGGCCATTATCACAATGAATGTTGGAGTCTATCCGATGATTGACTTTGTAATCAAGTTCATGTTAATAAAGATCGGTTCATCAAAAAGGGTTTTTCTAGCAAATCTAAATCTCAAAGGAGTAACTCTCTCAAGAAAACCCAAATAAAAGAAGCAACCAACACTAACAAAGTAAAGTCAACTTGGAAAGCTAAAGTTCCTAACAAAGCAAAATCCGGAACAGCTTGACATTGTTGTTGTTTCTCCTAATCGCCCGAAACAAGTTTGGACACCAAAAGTATAAATTGTTGCCTTGCAGAGCATCTTTGGAATTCATTGTCGGACCACTTGAAGTTAAAGATCAATCAAAGCAAGTGGATACTCGATAGTGGATGCTCTAGACATATTGTAATGACCCGTGTGTAACCCGTGTGTAAGGAGTTAACCACAAACACCTTGGATGTTGGTACATGTAATGACCCGTGTGTAACCCGTGTGTAAGGAGTTAACCACAAACACCTTGGATGTTGGTACACAAGTTTAAGGTAAGAGATGAGCCCAAGAGGGGACTTTTGGGAGGTGCATGTGACAAGTGGTAACGTACCTTTATGCCCCGGGAAGATGCTATGCGTTTAAAGTGCGTTTTTAAATCCTTGGCTGATCTTGGAGCTCACTTTTGACCTAGTAGATGGCCTCAAACAATTGGCGTGCAAGAACAAAAAGTTTCTTAGAATGAGGTCCTCTATCTACCACAGAAATTTCAGAGCATTTGGAGCTGCACGTGAATTCACCCATTTCACGTGCAAGCATATTTTTGCTCCTCGTGCCTCTACAAGATGCAAGGAGACTTGTGGTGAAGTTTGAGTGCATTTGGAGCTGCACGCCAATTGGGGAATTGGCGTGCAACTGGCGTGTAGGCATATTTTTGCATGGTTCCCTTGGTTTTGTCATTCTAATGACCTTTCTCCAAAGGACCATGTTGAAATTCCGAGTATTTTGGCCTATATGGGTGCGGATAGGTGCTAACTTGTGTAATCAAAACTACGTCGTTTTGATCCCGGGATTCACTTAATCAAAACTACGTCGTTTTGATGTTGTGTTGTCTATATAAGGAGGAGGAGTCCCTCTGTTTTAGGTTTAGGGTTTGTTGTTTCACCACGCGTCGCAGAGAGAGAGAGAGAGGGAAGGAGAGCTCCCTGGTTGCCGCGGGTGTCTTGCGTGGGTGGTCGGTGCTTCGTGGGTGGACGGCGTTTGGCTTGGGATCGACCGTTGCGTGTTGTTGTGTTTTCCTTGAGGTAGGATTCTGTTTCTTCCTAAGTCCTCCTCTGTCCTAGGGTCCTAGGGCGAATATGAGATATCTCGTTATATTATTTATATGTAAATTCATATAGGTGTGACCTCCTATATGAATGTTGGCCTTCACGGGCATGTTGGTGTGATTCCATGGATTACATGTTATGTGTTCGATGAAATGCCCGTGTGAATATAGCTGTATGTATATGCCCATTACGTGTTGGATAATATGCCCGTGTGGCCGGACTTGTGAGTTAGGGTATGTATGTATCTGGGTGTGTGTTCTGTTGCTTGAATGATCGGGGTTTGTGCACTTGTGAGCGGGTGCACACCAAGTGTTTGGTTTTATGTTTGTGTGACTGTGGTGTAAGTTGTGTGTCCGACCGTGGTATCCGGCCCGAAGAGGCGGTTAAACTACTTTGCCTAAGAGGCGGTTAAACCAAAGGGCCCGAAGAGGCGGTTAAATCACTTGGCCCGAAGAGGCGGTTAAATAACTTGGCCTGAAGAGGCGGTTAAATCACTTGTGTTTTGTGTGGTGGATAATTGTGACTACCGATGTGGTTTGTTATTGTTTGTTGAGATTGTTGTAACACGTCACTACACCTGTGCACATGCATGTAGCCGCTAGAGCATGGGAAGGGTCGGGGAGACTTGATCCCTACCGAGCCGTGGTTGCTCACCCTCCTCCTACCGTGTTTTGCTTGTTTTCCAGGGACTTACAGAGCGTTAGGTGGATGCACCAAGGTGGAAGACCTTAACCATTTTACTCTCTTCCATTTATGTTGTTTTCTTTTATGGGAACTCGATGTAACCCCAAAAGGGGATGGGATTGGAAAGAATTCTCGTTGGAAACCGGTTTGGATTATTTTTATGAATATTTCTTTCTTGAATGTGTTGTGGATGTTTGAAATGTGAAACTCTTGGTTTGTATCCTAACCCCTTTGCCCTCCATGTGGGTAAAAGGGGAGTCACGTGCCGGTTTCCTCGGGTTGGAAATCCGGGGCGTGACAATATGGTATCGGAGCATGGTCTAGTTGGCCTAGGGTAGTGGGGCGGATTTGGTTATCCTAAGTCCTTTGGAGGAGCCTGGAGGGACATGTCCGATCAACATGGTCCTCTTTGAGCCTCCAAGGTGTACTTAGGGTAGTCCAGCTTGTGATAGGATTTGCATGCATTGGCATTAGGGCACTAGTTGCATTTGCCGTGAATGTATGCTAAACCGTGGATAAGATCACATGATTAAGTGAAATGTGCAACCGATTTGTTTGGCAATGTGTACCTGGATCGTGAACCGTGAAATGTGATTGATGCAATGTATGTGTGTAATGTCATGTATTGATAATGGGGTAGAGGTAGTCAACTTGTTAGGAGTCAAACGCGTCCGACGTTCGTGCATCTTACTTCATGTAGTAAGAATGCCACCGAGGAGAGTGACACGTGCGTCCGGGGCGAGGCCGATGAGTCATCTGCCTATGAGGGTCCGGGTGCGGGACCATCCGTTGGAGGGCATGCGTTGTTACCGGCACAGCTACAAGAAGGCATCCGGCCGGAGGTACGAGAGCTACGGGAGGGACCTGGCAGACGTTCGGGAGGAGGTGCGCCGTGAGATGGCGGCAAGACAACAGGGGTGCCACCACCACCACCACCACGGGAGAGCCGCCTCGTGAGCGTGAGAGTTCGCCGGGTGGTGTACGACCCGTGCAGAGGATGACGTGGTGACACGGTTCCGAAAGGAACAACCTCCGCGATTTAAGGGGGGAAGACCCCGTGGTAGGCGAGCAAAGGGTTGAGGCGATTGAGCATGTGTTCTCCTTTCTCCTGCCCGGGGAGGAGGATAAGGTGCGACCGGCACTGGGGCAACCGGAGGGAGATGCTTTGGAGTGGTGGACGAGTGTTGTGGGGAGCCGGGCGGTGCAACTCATGTTTTGGGAGGAGTTCTTGCAACTCTTCCAAGATGAGTTCTTCCCGAATCGGTGAGATGGCGAGAAAGGGGAAGAATTTGGCAGCTGAAGCAGGGATCCAAGACGGTACCCGAGTATGAGCGGGAGTTCCGGAGGTTGAGTAGGTTTGCTCCCGAGACGGTGGTAAGGGAGGACCCGAAGGCCCACAAGTTCACCTTGGGTCTCGGGGCCAGCCCTTAGGGAGAGGGTGGCGATTCTACGCTTGAGGACCTATGCCGAGGCCGTGGAGACGGCCCGAATAGCCGAGAGAGAGCCGGATGATGGGAGGCAGGCCCATCGGGGGCGCCACGCAGAGTGGACCTGATCGAGATGCAGGGTCCAAGAGGCTCAAGACGGAGGAGAGGGATAGCAGCTTCTTTTCGCAATCGGGGTCGTACATCCGTGAACCCCGGGAGGTTCACCTTGGCGGCGGAAGACAGGTGGTCCAGACCGGGAGTCTACCGAGCGATGCCACCGCCGTGGAGAGCAGTGGTCACTTCAAAGGGGAGTGCCCCAAGAAGGACTGGCGATGCAACAACCGGGACGAGAGGGTCATTTGCGCCGGGCCTGCGGGAGTGGCAACAGGGGAATAGGGGCGCGGCATCCGGCGTGAGGAGTGATGCTAGCTTCCGTGCACCGGCCGAGAGACCACTCGCCGGCGGCGGCGCCTAGGGCAGATCTAGTCGACCCGACCCCAGGGGGAGGCCTGGAGCGGCAGCGACCGAGGCCGGAGGCAACCTTAGCGGGAAGCGTCCAGTGCCCGAGCTGACCAAAGGCACGGGCCAAGGGAGGGTGTTTGCGCCGGGAGGCGACATACCAGGAGGAGGCCGAGTTACCACCCCCACCACCGAGGGTGGAGCAGACCATCGGTGGTTAGAGGTACCCCTGATCTCCCGTACATTAGCTTCGTTCTTTTCGATACGGGTGCATCATGTTCGTTTGTTGCCGAGCTTGTAATGACGGCTTGGGGTTAGCCTGTGTGGAGGCCGCGAGGCCCCTAGTTGTGGAGTCTCCTGGTAGGAGGCATGATTGAGGTACGGCGAGTGTGTCGTGACCGTGTGTTAACCATAGGAGAGGTGGAGCCGCTTTTGATTTGCATGTGATGCCCATGCGTACGTTTGACCTGATCTTGGGTATGGATTGGCTTATGGCTTTCCAGGCCAAGATAGATTGTTATCGGCGGCGTGTGACCTTCGTGGACACCTGCAGGGACCTCTTGCACCCTGCAGGGGGAGTGGGATTGTGAGGCGAGTCGGGCCGGGCCGGTGTTGGACCGGGGGGTGCCATTACCCACAAAGTTAGCAGCCCCGACCTTTGCCGAGGAGGGTAAGGTGGAAAAGAGGGTGTGGCCCGTTGCTGTGGACCAATTTCAGGGATGTTTTTCCTGGAGCGGTTGAGGAGTTTGCCACCCAAGAGGAGTGTGGAGTTCACCATTGAGTTGGTACCGGGGACGGGTCCGATTTCCTAGTAGCGTATCGTATGGGGCCAGCTGAGTTGAGGGAGCTTCGAGAGGCAAATCGAGGAGTTGGTGGGCCGGGGGTATATCGGACCGAGTACCTCACCTTGGGGTGCTCCGGTGCTCTTTGCTAAGAAGGCCGATGGCACGCTCGTCTCTGCATCGACTACGAAGTCGAATTCGCGATCGTGAAGAACAAGTACCTGTTGCCTCGGATAGATGACCTATTTGACCAATTGAGTGGGGCCCAGTGGTTTTCCAAGATAGATTTACGGTCGGGGTATCACCACTCAGGGTTAGGGAGGAGGACATCCCTAAGACGGCATTTCGGTGCGGGTATGGGCATTATGAGTGGGTAGTGATGCCTTTCGGGCTCACTAATGCGCCGGCGTGTTCATGCATTTGATGAACCAAGTCTTTGCCCCATACTTAGACTCGTTCGTGGTGGTGTTTATCGACGATATCTTGGTGTATTCCAAGACCGAGAGGGAGCATGTGGAGCACCGGCAACAAGGTCGCGAAACCTTGAGGGACCAGCGGCTGTTTGCTAAGTTTAGCAAGTGTGAGTTTTGGCCGCAGGAGGTTCACTTTCTTGGCCATGTGGTGTCACCTGAGGGAGTTAGGGTGGACCCGGCCAAGATTGAGGCCGTGGCATCGTGGGCGAGGCCAACCAACGTTTTGAGATCCGTAGTTTTCTTGGTTTGGCGGGGTACTATCGTCGTTTTGTAGAGGGGTTCTCCTGCTTGGCGGCGCCTATGACAGCGTTGACTTGGAAGGGCGTGAAGTTTGATTGGATCGACAAGTGCCGGCAGGCGTTGAGACTCTCAAAACCCGTTTGACCACTGCACTGGTGTTGAGGTTACCTCGGGAGGATATTCCATATGAAGTGTCCGTGATGCGTCCAGGGTTGGTTTGGGGTGTGTGCTTATGCGGGAGCATAGTGTGGTAGCTTATGGGTCAAGGCAGCCAAGCCTCATGAGCGGAATTATCCTACTCATGATCCGGAGTTAGCGGCCGTTATCTTCGCCCGAAGAGTTGGCAGCACTACCTCTTGGGGGGAAAAGTTTGTGGTGTTCTCGTATCACAAGAGCCTTCAAGTACATCTTTACTCGAAGGACTTGAATTTGAGGCAGAGGAGATGGGTGGAGTATTTGCGGACCTTTGATTTTACTCTTGCCTATACCCTGGGCAAGGGTAATGTTGTGGCCGATGCATTGGCAGAAAAGGGAAAGCCGAGGTGGCCGTGAGGGAGTGGAAGCCGATGGAGCAGGTTGGCGATGTTGCGTACTGCAGCTCGTTGTTCGTGATGGTGGGACAGTCCTGAGTCCTTTGGTGGTAGTGCCGAGTTGTACCAGCGTCCGGGAGGGACAGTGGGGTGACATTGAGTGTGAGGTTCTCCGTGCCCGTATTGAGGCCGGGGAGCTATCTCGGAGACCGGACGAGAGGGTCCCGAGCATGAGTTGTCATTTCAGGGGCGGTTGGTAGTAGCTTCTTCCCTCAGGGATGAGGTGCTTGAGGGAGTTTCACCGGTCTAGAGTTGCCGTGCATCCAGGGGGTACGAAGATGTACCATGCGCTTCGGGGACATTTTTGGTGGCCAGGGATGAAACGCGATGTAGCCGCCTTTGTTTCGCGGTGCCTCACGTGTCGGCAGGTGAAGGCCGAGCATCGGCGGCCGGCGGGCATGTTACGCCCTTGCCCATAGCGGAGTGGAAGTGGGACCATATAGCGATGGATTTTGTGATTGGTCTTCCACCCACCACTGGGCGGAAAGATATGATTTGGGTGATTGTGGATCGACTCACAAAGTCGGCCCATTTCCTTGCTTGTTCGCGAGCGGGACTCTATTGGGACCTTGAGTCACTGTACATGAACGAGATTGTGAGACCGCATGGCGTACCCTCATCGGTTGTCTCGGACCGGGATTCGAGGTTCACTTCCCGTTTCGGGGCGGGTTGCAGGAGGCTATGGGGACCAAGCTTCACTTGAGTACAGCCTTTCACCCTGAGACCGACGGTCGACCGAGCGGACGAATCGGACCATGGAGGACATGTTGAGGGCTTGTGTGCTAGATTTTGGGGGTTCGTGGGCAACTCACCTTCCTTTGGTGGAGTTTGCCTACAACAACGCTTATCGGGCATCCATTGGGATGGCTCCTTTTGAGGCGTTGTATGGACGGCCGTGTCGATCCCCTTTGTGTTGGACCGAGGTGGGGGAGACCGCCTCTTGGGACCGCAGCTTGGTTCAAGAGGCTACCGAGAAGGTCAAGTTGATTCGTCGGCGTTTGTTGGCGGCTCGTAGTCGGCGAAATCTTATGCGGATCAGCGACGTACGACCTTTGGAGTTTTCTTGTTGGTGATCATGTGTTCCTTCGTGTCTCTCCACGTCGTGGACATCGACGGTTTGGGCGAGGTTCCAAGCTATCTCCGCGGTTTATTGGTCCTTTTGAGATTCTCGGATCGTGTTGGGCCTGTGGCCTACCGGTTAGCATTACCACCGCGGCTGAGTCGAGTGCACAACGTGTTTCACGTGTCCCGGCTGCGGAAGTATCACCCTGACCCCACTCACGTGATTGATTGGGGGACGTTGGACATTGAGGATGACATGTCCGTCATTGAGGCCCCTATTCGTATCCTCGATCGGCGAGAGAAGCTTTTGCGTGGTCGTGCTATTCCTTTGGTTCGCGTGCTGTGGCAGCACCGTGGTATTGAGGAGGAGACATGGGAACGTGAGTCCGTGATGCGTGAGCAGACCCGGACTTGTTCGAGGACGAACAATCTTAAGCGTGGGAGGTGGTCATGGCCAGGGGATGGATAGTGATGTTTTCTTGTGATGTGTTTTCTTGTATTCGTTGATGTATTTGTATTGTCTTTTAAAGACATGTGTTCTTGTTTGTGATGTGCCTTGAGATGTGTATTCGTGCCATGTGGACATGTGTTATGTGCATTATTGTGGTTATGGATTATGGTGGTACTGTTATGTGCCGTTGTCTGTGTGTGGTGTATGACCCATTTGGGTGTTGTAGCTCGCCGTGTGGCAAATGGGGTAGCTTGTGTTTGTTTTCTCTCAGATCATTTCTTCGGCGACGGTGCTCCATGTGGAGAGGATTTAATGCATCTTCGCGTAACCCGCGTGTGTGCGGAGTTAACCACAAACACCTTGGACGCTGGGTATTATCGTAATGACCCGTGCGTAACCCGTGTGTAAGTGAGTTAACCACAAACACCTTGGATGTTGGTACACAAGTTTAAGGTAAGAGACGAGCCCAAGAGGGGACTTTTCAGAGGTGCGACGTGACAAGTGGTAATCGCATCTTTATGCCCGGGGAAGATGCTATGCGTTTATAGAGCTGTTTTAAACAAGCGAAGTTGATCTTGGAGCTCACTTTTGACCTAGTAGATGGCCTCAACAATTGGCGTGCAAGAACAAAAGTTTTTAGAAGAGGTCCTCTATCTACCACAGAAATTTCAGAGAATGACGAGTCGCACGTGAATTCACCCATTTACGTGCAAGCATATTTCAGCTCCTCATGCCTCTACAAGATGCAAGGAGACTTGTGGTGAAGTTTGAGGGCTGGGAGTTGCACGCCAATTGGGGAATTAGCGTGAAATTGGCGTGTAGGCATATTTTTGCATGGTTCCCTTGGTTTTGTCATTCTAACGACCTTTCTCCAAAGGACCATGTTGAATTCGGTATTTGCCTACGGGCGCGGATAGGTGCTATCCTTGTGTAATCAAAACCACGTCGCTTTGATCCCGGGATTCACTTAATCAAAACTACGTCATGATGTCAGGTTGTCTATATAAGGAGGAGGAGTCCCTTCGCTTTAGGTTTAGGGTTTGTTGCTTCACCCACGCCGCAGCGAGAGAGAGAGGGAAGGAGAGCTCCCCGGTCGTCAGCGGGCGTCAAGCGTGGGTGGTCGGGCTGCGGGGTGGGACGGCGTTCCTTGGGATCAGATCAAGGTCATATTGTGCGTTTCTTGAGGTGGGATTCGTTTTTCCTAAGTCCTCCCCCGCGTGGGGTCCTGGGGCGTAATATGAGAGATCTCGTTATATTATTTATATATAAATTCATATAGAAGGGACCTCCTATAGGAATGTTGGCCTTCAGGGCATATTGGTGTGATTCTCGGGGATTACATGTTATGTGTTCACGAAATGCCCGTGCGAATATAGCCGCATGTATATGCCCACACGTGTCGGATAATATGCCCGTGTGGGCAGACTTGTGAGTAACAGGACGTACGTAGCCGGGTGTGTGTTCTGGTGCTTGAACGATCGGGTTTGTGTACCAGTGAGCGGGTGCACACCAAGTGTTTGGTTTTATGTTTAGGTGACCGTGGCGTGTTGTAGGTCCGGATAAGAGGCGGTAACAAGAGGCGCCCGAAGAGGCGGCTAAATAACCTGGCTTGGAAGAGGCGGTTAAATCACTTGTGTTTTGTGTGGTGGATAATCGTGACTACCGATGTGGTTTGTTATTGTTTGTCGAGATTATTGTAACACGTCACTACACCCGTGCACATGTACGTAGCCGCGAGAGCACGGGAAGGGCGGGGAGACTTGATCCCTTAACGAGCCGTGGGTTCTCACCCCTCCTACCGTATTTTGCTTGTTTTCCAGTGGACTTACAAAGCGTAGGTGGATGCATCAGGGTGGAAGACCTTAACTATTTTACTCTCTTCCATTTATGTTGTTTTTTTACGGAATCGATGTGGCCTAAAGGGGATGGGATTGGATGACTTCGTTGTAAATCGGTTGGATTATTTTTATGAATATTTCTTTCTTGAATGTGTTTTAGATGTTTGAAATGTGAAACTCTGGTTTGTATCCTAACCCCTTGCCCTCCATGTGGGTAAAAGGGAGTCGCGTGCAGGTTTCCTGGCCAGAAATCCGGGGCGTGACACATATGACGGGTGATCACTCCTACTCGTAGTAGTTACCGAGAAACGAGGCCCATCCGTATCATATGGCGACAACAAGAAAGGTAAAACTATGGGGTTATTACACTTTAACCAACAAGCTTGTGTATCAATTACTAAGGTCGGACTAGTCGAAGGTCGAAGCATAATCCATCGAGGGTCACAATTTACGCGACAAAGGATTTATCGTTTCCTTATGTCTAACACCTACAAAGTTGGGGAAAACTTATCCCAGATATTAAGTTATTCGGATTAAGAGGTGGGACATATTTCAAGTGGTCTTAAGAACAATTTTTCCGACGCGTATTAATCCTCACTAAAGCACGATAGACAGCCACCTAAAGGACAAGCGTTACGCTCATTTAAATTTTAAAACTTTGCCTAACCAAGATCTAGGTCAATGGTCCCCAAACATAAATTCTGTGGAGACTCACTCGCGAGAATACAAATTGCAAAGGAACGTAAGCATAGCTTTAAGACCAAATTAGTTAATTCAATAACTGCTTCTGCAACTTCTTTAGGATGGACCTCAGCGGTCCCATTTCCATCGTCTCTTGTCAGGAGTAAGATATACTCGTGGTTATCGGCGAGTTCACGAGGTATAAATGGGTGATGTTCTAAATCGAAGGAACAAATCTTTGAACATCTTGGAGATCTCTTCAACCGGATAAGCAATTCACAAGGACCGAGCATTAAATGCATGGGGAGTGATCATGGTACGAAATTTGACTTTTCCAACGGATCATATCGTTTCGACAGACATTCAAAGACCACTTCTTCGTGCCCAAGACTCCACAAAAAAACGGAGTTGCGAGGTTAAGAATCACACCTTAGTCAAAGCGGGTAGATCAATGTTGGCAGGGGCAAAGCTTCCTTCGCCTACGGGCTGAGCTATGTCCACCGGTATGCTATGTCGAAAAAGTAACTCTTATCAATAAGGTTACCATGAAAACACTCTATGAGATGTCGAGAGGTCGGAAGCCATCAATCTCTCATTTCAAAGCTTTTGGGTGTGCTTGACACGGTTAAACAACGGCAAAGAGGCTCGGAGTAAATTTGAGCCAAAATTCGATGATAGGATCTTTGTCAGATACTCGTTAAACAGCAAGGCTTATCGCATTTTCAATAGAAAAATTTAACAAATAAGAATCTATCCATGTTGATTTTGATGAATCTAACCTTGATCGGTCAAGTGTAGGATCTTGAAATCCACTTATGCAGATCATACATGTTCCCGCCGGAACTCCCGATGAATCACCGAGCATCGATGAAGCA
This sequence comes from Taxillus chinensis, assembly GCA_023512835.1. Lineage (NCBI taxonomy): Eukaryota > Viridiplantae > Streptophyta > Magnoliopsida > Santalales > Loranthaceae > Taxillus > Taxillus chinensis. Next base: position 9,624,961 of record CM042087.1, read on the forward strand.
AGAAGAAATGTTACTAATGATAAGCTCCGAAGATTCGGACTCAGACTTCCACTCAACTCCGGACCAATTATTACTGACATCAATAAAACTGAGAACCTTTCTAGTCCGTCCGTACTCGCTTAACACCGAAAGTCACAATGCCGAAGAACCTCAAAGTACTTCGGAACTGCTCATTATATGGATACAACTAGCCCGTAATAAGCTCAACTAGCCAATGTACAAGATCCACCCGATCCGGCAGAGCTTCAAATCGTTGATTACTCACCACCACTAGCGCAAAACTATATGGACTCAAACCACCCATCGAACAAGTTGATTAGCGATCCTACTATTGGAGTAAGAACAAGAGCAGCCACCTCCAACTTATGCCTCTACTTTTGTTTTCTATCACAGATAGAGTCAAAGGTGGTGGATTAAGCCCTTCAAGATTCAAATTGGATAAGGCAATGCAAGTAAGAGCTTAATCAGCTAAGAGGAACGAAGTGTGGACGTTACTACAAGTGCCGAGGTCGCAACAAGTCGTTGAGTTAAATGGGTGTTCCAACAAACTAGATACGATGGAATAAGAATCCGTAACAAAGCTTTGACTGGTACCCAAAGGATATCATCAAGAAGAAGCATTGATTACGACGAAACCTTTGCTCCAAAGAGCTGCATTTGAGGCGATCCAAATGTTCTTAGCGTATGATCATATGAAAACTTCACGCTTATCAAATAGATGTCAAGAGCGCTTTCTTAATGGAGATCTTCAAGAGGAGGTTTATGTTGAACAATCTTCGAGCTTTGTTAACACAAGGCCGAACATACGGTGCATAAACTACGTAAAGCCTTGTACGGATCAAGCAAGCTCCAAGAGCCTAGTATGACACACTGCCGAATTCTTGCTCGAACACAATTTCGTAAAAGGGAAGATTGACACCACGTTATTCCTCGCGAAAAGAGAAAGGACATTCTCTCGATTGTACATATATACGTGAATGACATCATTTTCGGATCATCTAATTCGGCTTTGCGAAGATTTTGCTAAGTTGATGATCGGCAAATCGAAATAAGCATGATGGGAGAATTATCGCATACTTCCCAGAATAGAGGTTAAACAAATTAAGGATGGAATCTTCATCAACCAAGCAAGTACACACGAGACTTAATCAAGAAGTTCGAATGCAAAACTCAACTCCCACGAAGACTCCCATGCCGCCGCAAGTTAGATCCCGATCTTAATGGAGAATCAAGAATGCGACCAATACAAGGGATGATGGGATCATTGTCGCACCTACAAGGAAGTCGCCCCGTATATTATGTCCGCAACTCGCATCTCGTGCAAGATATCAAGTGAATCCCAAAGAGTCACACATGATTCATGTAAAACGGATATTGTGGTATCTAAAAGGGACAAGTGAATTTGGGACTTCGGTATCCAAAGGAGTCCAACTTCTCTTTATTCGGATATTCGTATGTCGATTTTGTCGGGTGTCGCATCGACAGAAAGAGCACTGGTGGTACTTGTCAGTCCTTGGAACAGATTGATCTCACGGTTCAAGAAGTTAGCGTAATTTTGTATCAACCTCTACCGCTAAGGCGGAATACATAGTGCCGGAGCTGCCACGCACGCTTCTCTAGATGCAAAGTCAACTTACTAACTACGCTTTAATATGACGTCTGCTCCATTATATCACGACAACACCAAATAAGGATCGGGATCAGCAACAATCTCGTCATGCAACCAAAGACAAAGCACATTGAAGTCGTATCACTTCATCCGAGATCATTTTCTCAAAAAGCACATATCTCTCGAACATGTTGCACGTATGATCAACTCGAGACATACTCACCAAGCCCCTACCCGATGCAAGATTTTCCCAACTACTCCTCAAATTGTATGCTCGACCTTTCGCATAGTTTCTAATTTAATTCATCCAATAAGATCTCTTTCGTAACATGCATCGTGTTTCATGACGAGCGTAGACATTTAACGTTCTTATCGCTGATCATTTTTACTTGTGTCATGCATAAGAGTCTCGATAATTTTCTCATATTTTCATACGAGAGGACGCTTGTGTCTCCCGATCAAGTCGCTAAGCTAACATAATTAAAGATATATGAATAAAACCTCCTTAGATTTCATGATTCCAATTTTCATTTACCATTACCACATGTTCAATGCTTTTTCATATTGATTTTTCTATTAACATGCCTGGTCAAGAAATGAAACGGGTTAGCTAGAACGCCCGGTGATAAAAACACAATTGCAACCGATTAGCTCAAGTGGAGTTTTCTAAAAGATGGACAACAATTTCTCAAGATCTAAATATTAAACAGAAATGTCCATCGAGAGGATCGTATGATCTAAGGGGAGAAAATGCTTTATCTATTACCCAAGTAATACCCCTCTTATATCTCTCGTGACCTCTTTCCTGATCGTCTATCTCGAGGGGAGTTTTTCTCGAGAGAATTGCATAATCTAAGGGGGAGCAAAAGCTTCATCTATTACTTCCATAATAACCCCCGATATGTCTCGATGCTCTACCCTCTAAACTCTCACTTTTGGATTTGACTGGCATGCATTGTCGAATCGGAATCGTGGCATGATTGGATGTTTTTCTTTCTTCAACCATGATCTTAATCGGATAATCAATTGATCGGAATTGGCATGTATTCTTTAATTCATTCTCACTCATGAATCTTAAGTTGGATAAATCATATAGATTTAATTAATCTTAGCTACGCCGTCAGCCATGACGGTTTCGCATGTTGACCAATATGAACTTGTGTGTTTCTTATCTCGACATATGCTTGATTTTAGTAAAAATGATCTCTAACTCGTATGTATGTGTCCCTCGTATTCATTTTTAATGCATAAGTTATGATTTTCATTACTTCGGATTATGCCGTTCTTCCTTAGAATTTCGTTTCATATCCGTACTAATCCCAACCCGTTAAGCTTTCGTACTTTTAGTCTATCTTTGTGAAGCTACTGTGTTTAGATTCTCTTTGCATTTTCACCAATATATCTTGTCCGATGTCTCGGATTTGAAGTGTTATGGTTTTTCTCTTCTCTTCGACTTCAAGACAAAGAAAGGAATCTATTTTTCTCTTATAACACTTGTTTCTACGACTACTCGTTTGTTTTTCATTTGGATGTTCTTACCACGGATATCTTTTAACCGGATTTATCGTCGGTTCAATTCCTCCCGACTCTTGAACTCTCAAATTGTGATAAATAAAGTATTATCTTACATCGCGTATTTTTGAGGAGGAATAATGATGGTCCATTAAATGTAAGTCTCGAGTCGGGCAATTTTCCGTAATAAGGTATACAACTCGTCATAAATGCTTGGTTCTCGTTGCCTCCACGTCATCTTTATATTTGGAGGCGCTCAACTATCAAGACTAATGACATCAGATTTGTCGGTGGTTCACCGTTCATTTCGCTTAAATCCTAAGCCTTCAGGCAAGAGTGCCTTATCGCTCTCATATTTCAAGTCGCTCTTCATCTTCTCAAACCCTAAAATCCTTTCCCTTCTTTTACATTCACTTCCAATGGCACCCGTAACCTCTCTCTCCGCGTTAACCCCAGCCATCTAGTCGATCGGAACGCCGTTTCCAATCCTCCAAAGATGGTTTCGGAGCTTCGCCCACTTTCTGGACGCAAGCCACATTCTCGAACCCCGGTCTCGATCCCATCGATCTCCTTATCGACGACATTGCTGAGTTTTACCGACCATCCGATGCACCACCGACTCCATCCATTCCACCGTCCGAGGTGAATCTATCGTCATCACCCCGAACGTCCTCCGCGCCGCCCTCCATCTCTCTTCCGATCCTCGTCGCTCCGGAATCGTAACAAATGGCGCCTTCGATGGGCTGCACATACAAAGGGAAGGAATATAAGGTAAGTCCTTCCAGGGTCGCTACCAATGTACGGCTACCATCCCGAGCCGGTGCCTGTTGGCTCGCACAACAGCCCCGGACTCCGTCCCGCACGACTTCCTTCGGCCATGTACGGAGTCTTTGAGGGTCTCTTGATGGACTGGGGGACTTTCTTATTCCACGTCGGGGAACAACTTGAAGAATCAATCCTTTGGGCGGATACTCAAGCATCGTCTTCCGCATCTTCGTCTATCCAACTTCAACCGACATGGCGTCATCCCTTCCCCAGTGCTTTCTACCTTCGCCATCTTACGCCCGACGGAATCTGACCGCCCACCGGACCTCCCAGCTTCGCTCCTCCTTACTCCGAAACAATGGTAGTTTGGTTGGCGACCCAGCCAATAGCCTTCGCCCTCGAAGTCGCCTGGCCACCGGTCCTCACGTATTCGGTCAAGAATCGCACCCTCCATCTCCCGAGGCTCCTAGCATAGTGTTCATGCCGACCCATCCGAGGTCGCGGGGCCTTCTCACCAAGTTTTCCTCTCGACCGATACCCAGCCGCTTTCTACTACCGATGCCCCCGCACCCGACTCTCCCGCTATCGCCGCACCGTTGCCGGGCAAAGGCTAATGTCCCTATCTCTCCTCCTAAAGCACCTTTGCCCTCGCTTCCTCAACCTCGAGACTACCTAGACCATCTCCCCGCCGACACCATAACGGACCTCTCGGTTTCGTTTCAGCCTAGCTCGCACATCCACCATCGCCGACAACGACCTCCGTGTGTATTACACTCGCCACACCAAAAACCCCGGAGGAAATGACGTCTAGAACCCGGACCACCGTTTCCTTACGTCGGCCTCTATTCCCGACGCTTCATTTGTCGTTACCTCAGACCGGCCAATGACGCATAGGTTCCTTCCCCCGCCGAGGCCGGCCCCTCTTCTCCTACTAAGGACATCCCCGTCGTTGACCGTTCGGGCAAAGCGGATCCGACGCCCGGATGTCTCCGATGCTCCGGGTGGTCCTTCTCCGTCGCGCCGACCAACCCCCTCTCCAACCGCCGACTCCTCTACCAAATGCACTCTTGCACCTCTTCATACGGGGAGTCCTCCAAAGCCCCGGAGTTTGCGCTGGATGCGCCTCTTTGGCACGCTTCACTCCGATGCCGTGATCTCCGCACACCGGACCAACGTGCCCAAGCCCTAGCGCCCAAATTGCCGCTATCGCCGTCAAGGTTGATGCTCTTGGCGCCCAACTCCTCTCCGTTGTCACCGACTCTTCTACTTCCATAGGAGTAAGATGGATCTTGTCGCCTCATTCGTGCATTCCTTGTCAACCTCATTCGCGGACTCTGGCGCACACGATGGCTCGTCCTCCCGCCGCCTCGACAATCCGCTAAAATGGGGGAGAAAGTGTCATCTCATCCTCCCCGCACCTCCTCGCCTCCCGCCGGTAAGAGGCCTACATTTATATTGCTTCCGGGAGTTCCTATCCCCAAACGCAACCGCTTCTCTTAGCCCAACTCCTCCAAAGGCAGCCTCCTACTTCGTCCTCTCCATCCGTGGTTGTCACCTTCCTCCCATCATACGCGGATCATGATCCATATGATGCGGAAAGAAGTGTTTTTAATGAAATGATTACGTACGCCGCATCTACCGCCGAGCGAAGATGTCTATCGTAAATGTACCCCTTCTCCCCGAAGATATTCGGACTCTCACGTTCTAAGAAAGGTCTGTTTAACACGGATGATATGGACAACTTCTCTCGGGCGGTAAAGATGGAGACGAGGCTATTTCCGTCTCTCGTATAAGGACTGACACTTGCCGGACGTCTTGCCTTGTTGGTTTGAGGGCTATCTTCCGGACGTAGCCCACATCCGACCTTCATCGATGGAATTGCCGGGGACAAGGAAGCCATGGAAAAATCTTTCCTCGGTCCTCATTCCGTACGGGTCAAGACGCCACACTTCATGCCGATTGTCTTTCTCGATTCCATCAAAGTAAATGCTCCCCATCGATTCTCACCAAGTCAGGACAACAGAGTTAGAAGATCAATCGGAGCCACCGCGGCTTCGATCGACGTAGCAAAAGCAATCCGGGCTTTATGAAGAAATGGGTCAAGATCCTTTCGCTCCTACCGAGAAATTGAAGGTGGCGATCCGGAACAAGAAGCAAGTGCCCCAACACTCGACGGAGATAGGACGCAGAGCCTTTGTCTCGTTTCTTCATCAAGTCATTTATAAGGGTGGACAAAACTGGAAGAAAATCCACAACTCTATGATGGAGTAGACAATGGAGCTTGAGAGAAGGCAAGCAATAATGATCTTCAGTATAGGAAGCCTTATGTACCTTAATGTAAAATTTATGTACCAAGGCTGAATCGGACTTTTGTTGTCGATTTAATGGAAAATGGAAGTTATCTTTATTCTCGTATGTTATCTTTTTGCTTCACTTACCATATTAGATTACAAAGGGTTTTAGATATCCATATTGGGGGAGATTATTGATCAAGCCCGCACTTTGATGATGCGTATAAAACCCTATGTAATTTGATTCGAGACATTGCATGTTTTATCTTAAGTTGTTGCGTAAGATATGATCTTAATCCCGACCTTCACTCATGAGAGCAAAGCTAAGGACAAGATATATAATCCTGATCCGGACAAGAGTGAGTGTCATCAAACACTTGGTAAATAACTAAGTCTACACTTCATACTTAATAAAGATCATTCGTACGGACTAAACAGCTTAAAACTACCACTGAGGATTCCGCGTCTTAAAGTTTAATCGACTAAGTCAAACAGATACGCTAATAAGAATCCTAGTCTACATCTCACACAGTAGTAAGAGAGAGACATCGTGGAATAAAAAAGCTAAGTCTTCCACTCAAACGGACTAAGGACAAGAAGACACTGAGTAAGGAATCGAGTCTTTTATACATGCGAGTAAGGAACGACTTGTGCCGAATAAGGACCCAAGTCCTTTATTCGCACGGAGAAAGGAAAAGTGATGCGGAGTAAGGAATCCGAACCATTTACCGATACGGACTAAGGACGCACTAATACGGAATAAGTGACAGATGCATTTTTAGCCTCCCTAAAGAGCTAGCTAATGTCGTAAAATCTCTCTTCAAGACGATAAATTCCCTAAATTTGCACTAAAAGAATAGCAGAAGCAAGTGGGTCGAACCCACGGGATTAGCTTAGTTTTCTAGTTCTTAAATCAAAACACCCAATTACTCTTTTTCTAAAAAAATGTCTTGGCAACAAGTTCTCTTTTTTAACTAAAGATCTAATTTTTATTTGGTTTTCCGAATAAACAAAGAAAGCAAATTGATTTTAGGATTAACATTCAAGGATTAAAGGCATCTAAGGTTACAACTTCACCTCCCTATGTTGTTTCTACCGATTTTAAGGTTCTTGAGATTATTTAATTGATAACATGCTATAACTAAGCCAAGGTATCGTAATTGGTCATTGTTAGCCCTTCTAAGTTATGCCGTCCCTCGAATGGTCATCATGACATCAACATCCAAAGCCTAATTATCATACCCATGACAGATAATGGTCACAAGAATCACAAATATGTTATGAATCAAAGATCAGCCTCGACTAAGGCTAAGAAAACCTGTGTACAACCCGCATATTAAAAGATAAGAACGTATCCATAAAACATGCAATCTCAATTAAACAAACTCAATATTCAATCAATCAGCTTTGACAACATAGGGGCTACATTGCCCCCTAGATAAAGGAAACTACTCACACATGTTCTTGGATAAACAATAAGAAATAAAGAACATCATCCTCAAGCAAGTGCAAAGAAAACTCCAACCTTAGTCTTCTCCACTGCCGACCTCCAGGGCCTGCAACTTCCAGATCGAACCCTAGCCTCCAAGACCGTCACCTCTCTATATCTCTCTAAAAATGTGCCCCCTCTCTACATACTCCAAAAGGGCTGCCGCCTCCTCTATTTATAGAGAAATCTCGTGCAACGAGTGCCCTAGCCGTCAATAGCTTGCCACTTATCAAAACGACGTAGTTTTGATAAGTAGTTTCCATTTTTCTTCCAACTTGTGTACAACTCGAACCAAGCATAATTTGGACTAGGTTCTTTAGAGAAAAGTGATCAGCATAACAAAACGACCGAATCGGTGCAAAAATATGGCTGCACGTCAATTTAAATGTCATATGCCCAACCGGCGTGCGCTCCAAATCAAAGTGAGATTCTTCCCCAAGCTTCCTTCGTATCATGTAGTAGGCCGGTATGCAGAATATGCTTGCACGCCAATTGGTCCACTTGGTGTTCAAGGCCTTTGGCTCTTAGACGTCTGTGGAAGGTGAGGACATCATTCTCGAGAAACTTTAGTTCGCACGCCAATTCATTTGAGGCCATCTACTTGGTCAAAATTAATCTCCAAAACTCATCAAACAAACTTAAAAGCGCATATATAAATGAAATACGATACAATAAGGCTCTAATCATGCTCTTAAACACCCCTAAATAGGCAATAGAATAACGGTATAAATGCACGTTATCAAATACACCACATTTGAACCATTGCTTGTCCTCAAGCATGCGTAAATAAAATAAACACTCAAATAAACTAAAAAAATAAAATAAGAATCAAGGAGAATCATGGTTTCCTAAGCATGTACTCTATCATGATGCAATGGGAATTTAAGCAACCAAAATGAGTCATAGTTTGGTTCACCATGTCTATACCACAAGTCCAACAACCATACAATATCATTATCCAAAACTCAGATATCAAGAAATATTCCATATTGGAATAGTTCCTAGCTTCCCTTAAAGTTCTCACCAAGGATAAAGTCGCCTCACTCAAATATAAACTTGTTTTTCTCCACACAAGCCCAAGTACCATACCTAAATTAAAATCAATAGGCGGAAAGCTCCTCCTACATTCTCCACTAGTTATTAATTAAGTACTTGCCAAGCAACATGAGAATTCCCTATCGGGTCATCAAAGGAAACACACTCTCCATTCTAATTTGTTTAAAAACTCACACACTATTCTATTGACTAATAAAACACACCTTGAGCCTAAGACTTGAGCTCAACACTCTCAAACAAACAAAACTCAACCATTGTGGCTACAAAACTAACTAATTACTCATATAAACATCAAGCCAATGAGGCTTTTATTTTGAATCCCTCTTTTCTTTTCTTTTTCCTTTTTTTCACACTTCTTTTAAGTAATAACCTTGCAAGGTTGCATTTTTTTCTCTCCCTTGATGGATTATTCACTCTCTTTTTTTTTTTTTTTTAATTCATGAAATGAAATAACAATACTAATGCATACCCTTTTCACAAACATCAAGCCATTGGGGCTTTTATTTTAATCTTTTTTTTTCACACTTATTTTAAGTAATAACCTACAAGGCTGCATTTTAAGCTCTCCCTTAATCGATTATTCACTATCTTTTTATTCATGCTCACCTTTTTTTTTTGGCCTTTTTTTTTTGTAATGAAATAACAATACTTACAAACACATAAGATGTCTGGATTTTCGTATTGCATACCCTTTTCACAATGTACATCACAAACTTTCTTTTACTTTCCAACACCACAAAATAAAGAAAAGCGATGCATAGATAAATAAAGCGACTTAGAGGCCTTGCACCATAACTTAACACCAAACACCGAGCACTAACAAGTAATCACATGCTTACTTGACTCCTACCATTAAATAACCAACAAGTCAAAGCAGAGAAGAGTAAGCAAACTATTACCCATGTGCAAAAATGGCACTCAAGGGCTAAAAAGAAGCTTTTCTCATGTTTTCTTTTTATTTTTTTCGTCACTCAACTTTAAGGGTCACTAAGGTCTATCTAAGATGTTACACCGAGCTAATATTCAAATTTTAGCTCCAAAAACATGGTAGATATCATTCAAAAAAATAAAGACATGATTAAACCAAATTAGAGAACATTTTAACTACTTTAACACTCTTATCACAACACGATACTAATGTGGCACAAAAGTAATTTTTAGCCAAAATTGCATACTTAATATCCATGTCTCCACATGCAAATCACTCAAGGTGCAACTCAAACAGCTGATGCAAATTTTTTGTTTTTTTATCACTAACAAACAATCAAAGACAAGCAAATGGCTCAAGTCACTCCCCAATACACCACACTTAAAATATGCTATGTCCTCATGGCATGAACCAGGGAGTAGAAAAATACTTACCTCTCGCTGGCAAGTCAGAGTAGGAGATAACGTGGCCACTATTCGACGTGCACGAGTCACAAAATCAGTCGAGGTTTCTCCGTATATTTCCCAAATTTTCTCCTCATTTGGCGTAATAATGCATCATATAAGAGAAACAAAAAATCCCACGTACTGACCGTCAGTCGGTTGAGGAGTTCCATTTCGTTGAGGCGAATAAGAGGAGCTTTGTCTTGCAACAACTTTCCTTCTTTTTCATCACATCCTGATTCTTTTGATGAAAGCCCATGAACAAGTGCATCTCTTTCTTCTGTGAACCCTTCGCTCATTTCGATCATAAAGACCGCATTTAATCTCGCACTCAAATCCACACGCACCAAGACATAATGACGATCAATCGTGTACAGGGACGACTCGTGCATACCATGCCACGACGGTGCCCTTCATTTCGATCATTTATACGCTCGCGCCACACACTTTCAAACAAAGGTTGTTCATAAAGCTCGCACAAAGATAATAAAGCTATACTCGGGACACAGTAGTTAAGCAGAGGCTTAGCCTCCACTACAAAACGGATACCCCGCAAAATGTCCACCTCATCTGTGTATAGATATTCATCACCTAAGATCCGTCAAGGACAAACGAGGCGAAGAGGTCCATATCCCTCGCAAAGCGAGTCCTTAACACCTCGTGAGTTAATGAAGTTCTCAAATGCCGCTGACTCAAAACAAGATGGTAGGGCCGGATCTATGGTTAAATGTGTAGGCCTGCAGGTGTCGAGCGTAGTAGAACGTATGTCCCCATGACCAGAAGCACCATAGGCACAATAGCCCGAGAATAGGAAGGATCCATAAAGGGTCGGGAAGGTGAATGCTCAGCTCGCCCGCCCCACTGGATAATAAGCTTGCATCGCCGAGTTTTCGGTTGTGTTGGGTCTTCCCGGGTATGATAAGAGTCTTTATGGACTAAAGGTGAATCTTTTCCGATATCTCCACTACAGAGAGTGTTTGGATGCTTTCTTCTTGCTCAAGGCCTTCCAAATTTTTCCTAGGAGGCCCTTGACTTCTTTGTTATTCTTCCTTAATGCTTCCACTTCGTCGGGGTTCTCTAAGATTTGCCTCCCTAAGCTTCTTGTGGTTTTTTTCTCCACGCTTCAAGAGGCAAGAAGTCAGAGCTTCGTGGGCTTCCCATGCTCGTTCCCAGTCTTGGAAGTGGCTTGTTGATCTTTGAAAGTGATAAGGGTCATTAACTCTTCAAACCGACACTCAGCTGACGCTCATGGTGAACGCTCACGAGGAACTTCCATTCACTCACTACCGCCCACTTATACCTTTTAAAGGTTGCAATATCTCCCCTGTGCACATTGAACGCATGTAAAGGGTGACCGAAGTCCGAAGAAGAGTTTGCTTCTTGTTATCCATCGAATGTACGTGTTCTATGCAAAGTCACCGGATCTCTCCACACGAACGTCGGGTTTAGATGGTCATGGACGGAGAGGAACACCGGTGGCCCAATGACCTCTTGTACGACCCCCAAACCTCCTTCGCATAATACTCTTAAAACCCAACGAGGAGGGAAAGGAATGATATTCATGGGATAAAATTCAAAGTAGTAGTGCTTTGGAATATCAAACACTATATTCTCGCCATTAACTGCTTTGTTGAATTCTTCTTCCACCACTTAAAAATGGTAATGGTTTAATCCACATTTAACATATGATTCATACTGTATATGAATTCCTGATGTGGTTTAGGCACATCATCCCTTCCACTAAGTCTTAATCAATAAGAACTTTCCTACAAGGTAGGCAAGCAAATAAATTTTCACACAAAGCCATTTAAGATACCCCTTCTACTTTCAAATCCTCTAAAGGATAATCACAAAGTACCAAATTCTCCTAAGCTTAAATGAGGGGAAGTTATCAAGTGGGTGCAAGGATATTAAAGCAATTTCTAATAACATCAGGGTATTTGACATAAACCCCCGCATAGACTTCTACTAATTCATCTTCTTCCTCATACACATGTAGACAGATGCATAAAATTTTGCGGGCAGGGGTAGGAATGGCACATCGAAAGCAGAGACTAACCTTTGTAAACCCAGATTTTGAATCTTCAAAGCCACCTCTCTCCGCCCAACCCGGGGCCTCCGATGCCTCCAAAGCACGCATATCCAGAGAGTATGCCCAAGAGTATCTCCTCTCAATACCGCTTATCAGCACTAAAGTGAGCGCACCTCTTCCTTGCCCCGACCTCCTCACCATATTTAAAACAAGAGCAAGAGCAAAGAGCAGAGAGCGAAGCAAAGAATGTCAGATCCCTACTTTCCCGACCAAATCGTTTTGGTGTGGAAGACCTAGATTGTGCTCTTTACTTATGAAGTTTGTATGGACATGTGCTCCAATCGCACAATACACGTGTTCTCCACATTTGTAACGTTTGGACTATTTTAGCCCTCGGACGTCATATAGCATCAGTGGCGGCAGTCTAATTGTCCAAATTTCTTGTGGTGGGTCCATCATGAGCCATTAAGGTCAGCTTCTTGTCGCGACGATATTCCTTAAGCTTCTAGGTGGGTCAAAATCGACATTTTGCCTTTTTTATCCTTCGCGTTTAAAAATAGAAATTGGTCAAGAAGTAAAGTGCTTCATGTGATGTTTATCTACCGCCTGTGAATTTGGTAGGTAAAAGAGGTGCACGTCAATCGGTCAATTGGCGTGCAATATGGCGCAAGCAGCCCAAATAATCCAAACTTTCCTCTGAAGTTTCTTTTGAGATGTGGATCAACTTCTATGCTTGCACGCTAATTGGTGGGGCTTAAATTCATAATTGTGGGCTTCACTTGTTCTTTACTCCGTGTCTTGTTCCCCAAAATAAATTCGAGTCCAAGGCCCAATAATTTTGGCTCATCTCGCAAATGGTTAGTACAAGAGAGTTAAAACAAAATTTACCGCACCGTGGTTAAATAAAACAAAATTGTTGAATAAAAATACATAAAATAAAACATTGGTCACCTCCCAACAGTACCGGATTAAAGTCTCGTAGCTGCGACTTCAATTAAGATGACGAGGTGGTGAAAGAGAGGGAATCAACAATCTCCTCCCTCGAGTTTGATCAAAGTATGGCTTCAAATGCCATTCACCCGTAAATTTCTCGCTATCTACAAGCTTGAGCTCAAAGCTCCCATACGGCTTCTTATCAACTATCACAAAAGGTCCCATCCACTTAGACCTTAATTTTTAGGAAATAGCCTTAACCTTGTGTTAAATAAGAGAACTTTCTACCCCAAGGTTAAAGGTCATCAAGTTAATTGTTTATCATGCAATTTCTTGGTTCTTTCTTTATAAATTTAAGACTTTCATAAAAGTATCCATCCTGAACTCATCTAATTCAATTAATCGAGGTCATCCTAAGCTTTTTCGCCTCTCATGATCAAAATTTAACTTCCTCGAAGCCCAGGAGCCATGTGCTCTACCCCAAAGGTAAGGGACAAGCCTTCCCATAAAGAATACGGTAAGGACATCCCAACGGGAGTTTTATAAAGCTGTCCTATATGCCCAAGGCTTCATCAAGCCTTTGAGACCACCTTTCCTTGGTTGCTCCACGCTTTTCTAAAACGGCTTTAATTCTTTGTCGGACACCTCCTGTCCATTACCAGGTGGTGAGGCCTAAAGATTTCCTATGAGTTGGTCCATTTTGTTCAACAACTTTTGGAACAATTTATTGCAGTGTTGACTACTCCTATCATTAATTATGGCCCTTGGTGTCCCAAATCGCTAAAGATGCTTCGGTAAGGGAACAGGTCACTACTCTAGGATCATTCACTGTGTTTGGGATAGCTTCTACCCACTTCTTGACACATAATCCACAAAATAATGATATATGAATACCCATCATAATTGGGGGAAACTACTCCATAAAAACACCGCCCCATATATCAAAAAAATTTCAACCGGAAGAATTCCAAGTAATGGCATCTCATTCTTCCTAGATGAGACCACTTACCTTTTGACATCTATCACAAAGTTTGAGAGGCATAGGTGTCTTTCACCATGTGAGGCCAATGTAAGACACACCTTAGATCTTAGCAAAGCTTCTCCGCACCCCAAAGAGGCCCCCTAACGTGATGAAAGCACAATGGTATATTATGTCATCTATCTCCTCCTCAAGGACACACCTTCTAATTATTTGGTTATTCCATAAATCTCCTATGTAGAATAAATCTTCCCAAATGTATTTTCTAGCATCCACTACCAATTTGATGGTAGTCCAATTGCTCGGGTATAAACTCACAGAGCAATATTTTGCTATATCGCAAGGAAACTAAGTTAGCTTGTGCACCTCAAACAACTTCACATCAGAAAGTCATCTACAACGGGTAGAGACTTAGGTGCATTCTCCACACTGGAGAGGTGGTCACTACGTACTTTAGGCTCCTTTGTGTCTCTAATTTCAAGATCAAATTCCCCGTAAAGGAGGACCCACCTAATCAAGCGTGGCTTAGCTTCCTTTTTTTAGCAAATAAATATTTCAAAGTCGTTCGATCAAGTAGAAACGATACTTAGCACCCAAAGAGGTAAGGTCTAAAACTTGTCAGTACCCATCAACCACGGCCAGTAACTCTTTTTAGTGGTGGTGTGTACGCTGACAGCATCATCTAAGGTCTTACTAAGATAAGAATGACCCTAAACACCTTATCACGTCTTGCCCTAAGATTCACCCCCACAAAATAATCATCATGGCCACACATTATCATAATAGGCCGAGCCTGGGGCAGCTGGAGTATTATAATCGGTGTAAAGGATTTACCTACCCTTGAGGATGTTGAAAGTTTCTAAGCAACTGTATTGAACTCAAAGTTAGGTCCCTTTCAACAACCCTCTACTCAGGGGTTTCTCAATTTTAGAGAGTCCTTAATGAATCTCCTATAAAAGCAGTATGGCCTAGGAAATTTCACACCCTTTTTTCATTTACTGGAGGTGGAAAGTCTCACAGTGGAGATTTTTGCCTTGTCCACCTCCAAACCTCGTAAGACACCTTAGGTCCTAGAACTATCCCCGCTACCTAAATGGCATTTTTCCCAATTTGGGACTAGTTTCTTCTCCTCACATCTTTCTAAGACCACATCTAAATTTTTCAAACACCTGCTGTTGGAGGAACCAAACACCGAAAGTCATCCATGAAAACCTCCATGATCTTCTCCACCGGGCCCCAGAAAATGGCCATCACAGCACCTTGAAAGGTGGCAGTATCAGATAACAGTTCCAAATGGCATTCTCCTAAAAGCAAAGGTGCCAAAGGGGCACGTGAAAGTTGGTCTTTTGGTCTTCTGGTTTAATCATGATCCGATTATACACAGGGGTATCCATCTAAAAGCAAGTAGGACTATACCAAATTAACCCGTCCAACATCTCGCCAATGAAGGAAGCGGGGAAAGTGATCCTTCCCGGTGGCCTTATTCACCTTCCTATAGTCAACACACACTCCCCATCCCCGCACAACCGAGACGGGGATCAATTCATTCTTCTCATTTTTAATCACCGTCATACCCTTCTTGGGCACATAACATGCAACGACTCACCCACTCACTATCCTAAATAAGATAAATTATACCCGTATTTTTCCATTTTAGAATTTCTTTCTTACTACTTCTTTAACGGAAGGGGGGTTTAATCTTCTGCCTTTTACTGTGGGTTTAAAGTCATCTGTCTTTAGAATTTTGTACATACAAATCCTCGGACTTATACTCCTAATGTCTTCAATGGTCCACCCTAGGGACTTTTGTTTCCTAAGGATTTCTAAATAATGAGTGCACTCTACATCATTTAAATTACAAAGAACTATAACTAAATTTATCAGTAGAGTCTAGAAATTCATACCTTAGTGTCCAGCAGCTCCTTCATTTCCGGAGCTCGGAGGTATGTCCTCTCCTTCTCCTCCTTGCTTGCTCCAGAATTTGTTGTTTGCCATCCTCCTCAACACAAGTCCACTCTTTCATCTTGTTGAAGCCAGAAGCTTCGGAGCACTCATCATTTGTCATAATTTCTTCTCAAAACTTCTTCCACCAACTCCTCAAAATCTTCAAACCCAGTGAAATTCTCCTCTTCTCGACCCTCCAAAGCCTTTCCTATACGGAAGACCATGGTCTCTTCATTAATTCTCGTGAGTCAACATCTCCCCCAGCTACATCTATCACGCACACCCTCGTTTCCGAGAAACGGTCTTCCAAGCTGAGGAGCCGAACTCCTCTATCTTCTTCCATTTCCAAAGCTACAAAGTCTTGTTGAAAAATGAAGGAGCCCACCTTAACTAAAGGACATCTTCAATGATTCCTTCAGTCTCCTCCAGTTGGACCAAATCTCGCGAACCGCACCGAGATGGAAGTCGGCTTCATTCCTATGAGCCAAAGTCGCTTTCAGATAGAGAAAAGGAGATCAAGTTTATACTAGCCCCTGTGATCACAAGCGGTTTGGCCAAGCAAGGCATTTCCAATCACACAAGGGAGTGTTAAAACGCCTTAATCTTTACGCTGATTTGCAAATTCTTTTCGACAACAATCATGCACTTGCTTCAGGATACAAATACCGCCTCATGGTCCCCATATCTTCTCTTCTTCTTCACAAAATCTTTAATGTGTTTTTCTATACCTAGGCATCTGCCTCCAAAACTTCCACAAACGGGATATTAATTTCGCTCGCCCCAATAAACTCAGAGTCAGCCATACTCCTCAACCTTTTGATTTCTTAACCGGGTAGAAATTCGCATGGTAGGCCTTAGCTCTTTCAAATTCTTGTTCTTCACCCGTCTACCTCTACTAACTCGTTGGTCCTTCTTTTTCTTTTCGCACCTTTTCTTCTTTCTTTATCGAGTCTTCCTTGGTCATCACTCTTCCAAGGGTCTCACAAAATTTTCCGATACGGCTCTTCTGTGCTCTCACCCCCTTCTTAACGGTTTCCCACTCCTTAAAGTGATAACCTTTTATAACTCTCCTTGGGGTTCACTTCAAAGGTCACTCTTGGAAAAGATTTAAATTTAAACTCCTTGATTTACATTCTTGTGTCATACTTACGAGCAGCCTTTTCCATATTCTTCATCAAGATTCCATGCCGCCTTCCCTTTCCTCCAAATCACCCATCTTCTTTAAGTAGGCGGATCCCTCATTCAGATATGTCTTTCCTCTTTGTTGTCGAGGCCGAGGCTGCCGGGGCCGTCCAATCCCGGAGGGTGATTTAAATAATCGTTAAGAGTATGTTGATTTTGCTTTATCCCCGGGGGGCACATATTTATACCGAATCGATGTATCTCCCCTCGGTCTCCGGTTCTTCCGATAGCTCGAGATCGTTGTCGGGGTTGGCGATCGTACTCTTGTCCTCACACAGGATAATATCAGCCGTTTCCGTACTGCCTTTCCTCCAACATAATTTGCTTCTTCACCCACTCCATCCTTGCTCAACTATCGGTGAGGCTTGTCAGATCCTCCGGACGAAAGGAGCCGACACTTCCATGCTTTTCACTAAAGCCCGGATCCGGTCTTGCATATCATTGGAAATAATTGTCAACTAAAGCTATTTTCTCCCTTGGCCCTCAAGTCCGTACATTCGATCATCGCTTAATCCGTCTAAAGACAAGCTCTCCAAGAGTTCACCAAAGATCGGGCTCTAACATTCATTAAACATCCCCAAGAAATGTATTCACCTTATCTTGAAAATGCCATCAAGACTGTGCCAGAATAAAGATTCAATTTGAATCCATCAGGGTCTTCCATGGTCGTAGCATCTTCTAATCAAATCTTTAAAGCGCTCCTGCTCCATGTAAGAGTCTCCATCTCATCTTGCTCCGACCGCCGATTTCCGGCCGAAATGGATCACCTTGGAAGGAGGAAAGTATTTAGAGCATTTAATTTAGTCTCGCATCTCCCCCCAAGTATTTCTCAAGGACCTCGTATTTATGGGGCCTGTGAGACATCTTGTGCTGGGAGGCCTTATTTTAACAATGAATATCAAAGACAATGATGTGGTCTTTACTAAATGGAGTAATTTTAATCGGATTTGGACTAAATTGGGATTTGAGGCCCCGAGGGGTATTTTCGGGATTTCACAAATAATTTTATATTCCCTTTCAAATTACCTGGCTTTGTATTTTGAGCTTCGCTTCCCCCTTCAAGAGAAAAACCCAATTATGAGAGAGAGGGGTCACCCTTGACTTTCTCCTTGGGCATACTTAACCATCAATGGGCCGCATTTGGTCTTGGGCTTCTATTAAAAACAAAATAATAAAAAGAAATAACATAGGAGAAAATAAAAGGAAGAACCAAACCCCACTTTCCCAGCAATTGCCACACACACACGCCTGCCAGAGAGAGTTTTTTAAGAGAGAGAGAGAGAGAGGGAGACTCCATCCAGAGCGAGTGGGTTCCTGACGATCAGGATTTCCTACAGACGACTGGGAGGCCTGAGGCGCTGAGTGGGGTGCTAGCAAGGACAATGTATCGGTCTGCTTCTTTTCCCTAATTCTTCTTCCTCTCGCAATACTTAGTAGGGATTTTAAGTCTTATCTATTTCATTAGCTTTCCTCTTACAACATTTCTTAAAAATAAAATTTATGTTATGATTTATCCGGGATCTGGAGAAGGGACCTTTTTTATATATCGAAGTTTCTAAATTCTACCTCGAAGCCCATGGACGATTCAAGTTTTGTCTCAGGCTTTTTCTAAATTTCTAAATCTCTCGGGAGAGATTATTTATACTTTTGTGTTAGGGGTCATTTGTGTACCCATTGTCTTCAAACTATTTAGATAAAGAATTTTAGGAGAAAACTCAGGATCTCCGCTTTTAATAAGACCTCGTATCGGGAAAATCAAAATGAGAGCTAGGCCGTGAGTTGGATTTTCGTCCCGCTTACCACTTAGAATCTCAATAACTTCTAAACTAAAATGAATTTTAGGTTATCCTTTAGGGGAAAAAATGATTAGAATGAATAAAAAGGAAGGTTACGCAACTTTAACGTGAGAAAGCCTTTTTCAATTTTACTTCATATTCTTTGCCCCAAATGGCCCCAAATTTTAGGCGGAGCTCTCAGAGGCATGAGTCAAATACTGACGCTCGGAAAATGACCTTTTCAATGCAACCTTGTTTTTGGCTAAAAATCGCCCCTAAAACCTTCTCGGGATGGTTACTGGAAGTTCGGAGTTACTGACTTCAAGGACGCTACAATAGGTTGTCATCTGCAATTGTTTCGGCTCCCCTTGAGGCCCATTTAGCTCCCGGCAAAGGTCAGTTGACAATCCGTAGCCCATGAAGAGCTGTAGAAATGAGCGGACTTTGCGGACCATGAGGAGTCGTGTGATGCTATACGCGGGATTCACTCGACCGCTCGGCACTACCCGTTGTTTTACATTCTCGCTCTGCTTTTATGTATGCCAAACGAGCCGTATGTCCGGGCTGTGTCTGGAAGCTATGCTTGGCGAGCCCATCGGTCCAATCGCATAAAGGATTTGTCGAATCAGACTTCTATTCGAGCTTTGCTTCTACCTAATCAGACCACGCTTATCGTAGTCAGAGATTGTCAGTTTCATATGTTGACATGTGTATGTGGATAATCCCCTAAACGCAGGAGTCGTAGATGCTTAACCCTAGAAACGGGGGGAATCGGGAAATGAGCAGCTGACAGCTCATTATACACGAATTTCGAGACGAGATTCACAATTGTTCAAAGGGTTGGACAACAGGTATTTCGTGAACGAAACCCAAGTGAGGGTTGCCATCGTCGTTTAAATCCCTTCTCAAAATATTAATTCCCTTAACTAATGCTAATTGGGACAAATGCATACAAGAAAGTGGTCGATCCTACGTATATTACCAAGTTATCTAAGCCTTAATCAAATCACCAAATTAATCTTGCTTAAAACAATGTCTTCACAAAACGAATTCTTTTTATAACTAAAGATCTAATTTTTATTTTTTCTCCCTCGCCAAACAAAGAAAGCAAAATTGATTTAGGATTAAGACGCAAGGATTAAAGCATCAGATCATAATTTCACCCTCCATGTTATCTCTATTTGGCCTCATTGTATTAGGGTTGTCCATCAAAAACATGTTAAACATAGTTTTATGACAACAAATGGTCATCGAGGTCCTTTTAAGAGCTACCCGTACATGCAATGTCTCATTATTATCTACCTCCTCCTTAAGGACACACTTCTAATGATTTGTTCTAACTGACCTCCTATAAAGAATCAGGTCTCTCCCAAATGAATTTCACAGGATCCACTACCAATTTCTTTCTCTCGGTGGTAGTTTAACCGCCAAGGGGGAACCCCTGGCTAAATAATTGGCTATGTCACAAACCAAGGAAGACGATGCACCTCAAACAACTTCTCATCGGGAAAGTCATCTACAATGGGTGTAGATTTCAAAGCGGATTCTCCACACCTGAGAGGCGATCGCCCAGCTGCACTTATGGCTCCCTTTGTGTCTCTAATTTCAAGGTCAAATCTCGTAAGAGGAGAACTCATCTAATAAAAGCGTGGCTTAGCTTCTTTTCCAGCAAACAAATATTTCAATGCAGCATGATCAAGATAAACAGACACTTTGACTCCAAAAAGGTGTGGTCTAAACTGTCATACCCATAAATCACTTTCAACAACTCTTTCTCAAAGGGTGGCATGGGGCTTCCCCGCAACGGCACCAATTTGACGAACGGGCTTCGTGAGCTATGTCTCCAAGCGAGGGTTAAGCCACCGTCATTTAAATCCCTTCTCAAAATATTAATCTCTTAACTAACGCTAAATAGATAACGCCAAGCAAGTAAGGTCGATCCCATGTAGATTACCACCATCTAGCTTTAACTCAAATCACCAAATTAATCTTGCTTAAAACAATGTCTTGGCAAAATCTAATTCTTTTCATAACTAAAGATCTAATTTTTATTTGGTTTCTTCTAATGGACAAGAAAGCAAATTGATTTTGGTGATTAAGACTTAAGCGATTTAAAAGGATCTAAGTGGCCACCAATTTCACCTCCCTAAGTTATCTCTGCACTGTTCATGGTATTAGGGTAATAAATTGATCAAAACACGCTTAAACATAAGCCTACGATAACAAATGGTCATCGGTATCCTTTTAAGAGTTTGTGATGTATCGGTCATCTAAACACAAGGGATGTATTACGGAAGCCAATAAATCATACTCTGGTAAAAAGATAATGATCACACAAATTACAAATAAGTTACGTAATCTCAATCCACTCTTGACTAAAAGGCTAAGAATACCAAGGTGTACATCCAAAGATTGTATTCAAGAACGCATTCATAAAACATTGCAAAACTCAATCATCCAAACCCAATATTCATAAACACAAAGAAAGGAACAAGGGGGCTACATTTGCCCTCTAGGATTATAAGAACTACTCACGCACGATTACAAGCAAAACCATAACAGTTTTGCTTAAACATCTTCTTCACTCCCCATATACCACACTTAAAATATACAGGGCTCATGGCATAAAATAAATGAGTAGGAAAATACTTACCTCTCGCTGGCAAGTCCGTAATAAGTAGATTTACATTGGCCACCATTCACCGCACCCGAGCCACAAAGTCAACCGACGTCTCGCCACAAGCACTTCCCAAGTTTCTCTCCGTCCCCAATAGCCATCATGTAGTAGCAAGCAAAGATCCCACTGAGTGATTTTGTGTGGAAGCCCTTTGAAGATGGCCTCTCTTTATTAGTTAAGAAAGAAAGAAAGTCTCCCCGCACAATTGAAAAGGCTTGCAAACAATTCTATCTAATAAAATAAATAAAAGAAAATAACATAAAATAAAACACAAAGAATAAACATTGTCACTTCCCAACTGGGCCGCTTTTATTTAAAGTCTCAGAGTTGTGACTTTGTCATACTAAGCTCATCCAATGTATGAAAGGCTTTCATCCCCGCAAAGCAAAACCTTGTTGTCTCATAGACCATAGCACCTGGATGAACGTAACCGCCGTGGGAGCCACTGAACCCGATTCAATTGTCAGAGGTGGAGACACCTCCACAAACTTATGGTTCTCCCTTCCTCTCATTCCATTGAGGTGGTAACACAAATTCAACATACTCCACACTGAGTAGTCATGATGCACGCATGGTTACCTCCCTTGTCAAGCACTTCCTTCTCTTTGTATAAGGGAAGATGATTCCAAAGCAAACATAAGAGTGGTGAGCACATGTAGCTTGTCTTCATAAAAAGTACCTATTTGGATGTGTGCCTTCGCATATCAGAATTATAGCATCATCATCCAAGATTTGTTGCTGCATCTTTTGGATTGTCATTTATTGCTTCTCATGTTCTCTTAACACCCCTAACAATTCAAGTCTTCTCTTCTGATCCAAAAATTGTCCTCGTAAGCTCCAACCATGGGAAGAGTTGAAGTGGATACATCATATGGGCTATTAAATTGTAGTGAGTGGACAACTCACTATAAGAACCATTGCCCTTGTATCCACTTCTTGGTCTATAGCATCATTAATGGTTTGACCCATCTAGAATGCGAGCTTCATCTTCGTAATCATTATTAAAACCTCCTTATTCTTGTGAGGCAGATGTCAAAGATTGATACATGGAAGTTGGAGTGATGGCTTTGCAATTTCTTCGCCCCTATCTCTGTCACCAACAAAGGAGTTAGACGAGACTCCGTTATCCGTATTTTGAACCATACTCATCAATAATTGCTCTACATTTTTTATGGCAAATTTCCAAACTTCCTAGCCTTTCATTCAAATCCTCTCTTCCTCGGTTTCCTTCATCTTCAACTTGGGGCTGCCACTGTTCTGTTGATATGGACAATACTGCCATCATAGAGTGGGGCTTCATAGTAAGCTTCATCTTGATATTGCCCAACCCATCTATTCGTAATATCCATTGAAGAAATCATTAAAACCCTTGTGTGGTGGCTCTGTGGATAGTAGTCACCCTCAAAGTTGGGTGCAAGTTGGCCATACTTCTTATCATCTCCATTAATACTCACCATAACAAGGAGGCCCGGTATGAATAACCGCTTGTGGGAGAATCATAGACAAGTAATCCCAAGCACTACATGAAAATTGATCTCGTTTCATGGCCTGAACATAAAACATGTTATCTGTCAATTGAATTCCCTCTCATCTTTCCTTGGTTTTCCCACAAATATCTGTTGCCTTGGTTCATCCTTTCCAAACATTCTTCCACGGTTAGCTCCTCCTCATCTCCAAACTTTCTCTCGTCCATTGAGGTCAAGCTCAGTCTCCGGGATTGGAAGGACACAAGTTCCCCTCATCGCATACACAACTAGCAATACCTCAAACACATGGTGTGTCCTCCTATAAAACAACAAGAACACACCCAAACAGCTCTCCGAACAATGCAAAAATAAACAAACAAAGAACACAAAATAACAGAAAATAAATGACAAAAATAAAACACCAAGATCGTAATTCAAACAATTTCACTCAATGTTGATTTTAAAGCTAGTTAATCAGTTGACCTACATCCGCGCCAATTCTGATTGGCATGTTTTTTAGCCTTCTAAAAGAGCTAGCTATTGTCGTTAAATCTCTCTTCAAAATAATAAATTTCTAAGTTTCCGTACTAAAGAATAAGCAGTTAAAAGAAGGGGCCGAACCTTACTGTGGATTAACTCAGTTCTCTAGTTCTCAAATCAAAGCACCCAATTACTCTTGTTCTATAAAATGTCTTGGCAAAAAAAGTTTTCTTTTTTTAAACTAAAGATCTAATTTTTATTTGGTTTTCCGAATAAACAAAGAAAGTAAACTAATTTTAAGATTAAGATTCAAGGATTAAAAGCATCTAGGGTCACAATTTCACCTCCCTATGTTATCTCTACCGGTTCATGGTATTGGGTCTGTCTGATTGGAAAACATGCTAAACATAAGCCAAGGACAACAAATGGTCATCGAGGTCCTTTATAAGAGTCAGATGCCGTAATGGTCATCTAAACACACAAACATGCAAAGCCAATAAATCATACTTGCAAAAAGGATAATGATCACACCAATTACAAATAAGTTATGAATCTCAATCCGCCCTGCATCAGGCTAAGAATAGAATGGCAAACATCCAAAGATGTAATTAAGAACAGATTCATAAAAACATGCAAAAACTCAATCATCCAAACCCAA
Source organism: Taxillus chinensis (assembly GCA_023512835.1). Taxonomy (NCBI): domain Eukaryota; kingdom Viridiplantae; phylum Streptophyta; class Magnoliopsida; order Santalales; family Loranthaceae; genus Taxillus; species Taxillus chinensis. The sequence continues at coordinate 9,649,180 of CM042087.1, forward strand.
TATTCATAAACACAGCAAAGCAAACAAGGGGGCTACATTGCTCCCCTAGATTAAGAAGAACTACTCACGCATGATTACAATAAAAACCATAGCGTAAAAGCTAAACATCTTCTTCTTGATCACGCCACGCCAAAGCTTCAACCAAAATCTAAAAACTGGCGATCGCCTGCTTTCGACTTTGCCACTTATCAGCTGCTGTCCTAGGTCAAGGAGCACCTCCAAGCCATGGAGCCTCTCTCTCTCTCTAAAAAAGTGTAGGGGTTAGGCTTACATATGAAGAGGCGTGGAGGCTTGTATTTATAGAGTCCGGATGGGCTTTGAGGTGTGTACTATAGCCCACTTATCAAAACGGCGTAGTTTTTGATAAGTAACACTTAAACTTTAAAATTCCCTATCTTCCATCCACAATTAGGACTTAGTCTTCAGAACAAATGATCAGCATGGAAAGGCGATTGGATCGGTCCAAAAATATCTCTCGTATCGCCACCTGCACGTGATATGGTGAATTCACGTGCACCTCCAAATCAGTCCCCCAACTTCCCCAAGCTTCCTTGTATCCCGTATGGCCTCGAGAGGCAAAAAGACAGGCTTGCACGTGAAATGGGTGAATTCACGTCAGCTCCAAATGCTCCAAATTTTCTCCCCTGTGGTAGGTAGAGATATCATTCTAAGAAAGTTTTTGCTCGCACGCAAAATGTTTGAGGCCATCTACTATGTCAAAAGTGAGGTCCAAAACCTACAAATACAACTTAAAAACGCATGTATTTGCAACTATATCTTCCTAGGGGTTAGAGCAAATATATATGATATATGAAGCAATAAGGCTCTATTCATGCTCTTAAACATCCTAAATAAACACTAGAATAACGGGCATAAAATGCACGTTATCACCATGCCCCCATTGTGCGAGCAACAACATTGATCCCTCCATGTGTCCGTTTATTCATTTTAAAATATGACCTTAATGCTATTTGAATGATCGACTAACGTGTTACAAATTCACTAAACAAATCCAATACGAACTAAAGGTTGTAAGTATTTGCATCCCAAATCAACTAAATGACCAAACCAAACCTCAAAATCAACCATTCTGATTTATAATTGAGGCAAATGTGGATTTGTCGATTATAATGGAGTCTTTGAGCCCGTGTATTCCATATTGATAATAGTGGATTAGAGACAAAAAAAGAAGTACCTTCCAAATTACGGAGTATGTCACATTCGGCAAACGATGCTCGCGGAGCCACTTTTTGAATCCTTTATGGATATCATATTTTCGTTGACCGATTGATCTACCCAATGCGTCATAAATCTACAAAACAACCAACCTAAATGTAAGGATTCGAGCCTTTTGACTCGATGGAACCAAAAAGTGTGTTTATCTACTTTAATGGTGCTTGACAACGGGTAATAATTGTACGATAAAAAACCATTGGACCCAGTGTTCGAAGTACGCCATCACCGCAGAGTACGTCACATCGAGCGAGCCATGTCGTTATGTCTCCTTTGAATCCTTTATGGATATTAGATTTTGTTGCTTGACAATCCACCAAATGCATCCCAAATAAACTAAATAACCAAACCAAACCTCAAAATCAACCATTCCGATTTATAATTGAGGAAAAAGTGGATTTGTCGATTATAATGGAGTCTTTGAGCCCGTGTATTCCATATTGATAATAGTGGATTAGAGACAACGATGGAAGTACCTCCCACTACCGAGTATGTCACACTCGGCAAACGATGCTCGTGAAGCCACTTTTTGAATCCTTTACGGATATCACATTTCGTTGGCCGATCGATCCACCCAAAGCACCATAAATCTACAAAAAAACAACCAACCTAAATCTAAGGATTTGAGCCTTTGACTCCGATGGAACCAAAAAGTGTGTTTATCTACTTTAATAGGTTTTTGACATCGGGCAATAATTGTACGATAAAAAAACTCCATTAGGGAGCTAGTATTTTAAGTACGTCATCACCGTAGACTACGTCACATCAAGCGAACGATGCTTGTTATATCCGCTTTAAATCCTTTATGGATTTTAGATTTTGTTGTTTGACCAATCCACCAAATGCATCCGAAATCAACTAAATAACCAAACCAAACCTCAAAATCAACCATTATGATTTATAATTGTAGGCAAAATGTGGAGTTGTCAATTATAAAGGAGGCTTTGAGCCTTTGTTTTCTTTATGGATATTAGTGGATTAGAGACCAGTGCGTTGGAAGTTCAAAACAACCACAGTAAAACAACTAAATCTAAGGATTCTGTTGACTTCGGAACCAAAGTGTGTTTATCTACTTTAATAGGGTCTTTGACATCGAGTAAGCATTGTTCGATAAAAACTCTATTAGACCTAGTATTTAAGTATGTCATCACCGTAGAGTACGTCACATAGCGCGAACGATGCTTGTTATGTCTCCTTTTGAATCCTTTATGGATATTAGATTTTGTTGTTTGACTAATCCACCAAATGCATCCCAAATCAACTAAATAACCAAACCAAACCTCAAAATCAACCATTTGTATTCCATATTGATAATAGTGGATTAGAGACAGTCAATGGAAGTACCTCCCAAAACACGGAGTATGTCACATTCGGCAAAACGATGCTTGCGAAGCCATTTTTTGAATCCTTTATGGATATTACATTTCGTTGATTGATTGATCTACCCAATGCATCATAAATCTACAAAACAACCAACCTAAATCTAAGGATTCGAGCCTTTTGACTCACGATGGAACCAAAAAGTGTGTCTATCTACTTTAGTGGGTGTTTGACATCTAAGTAAGAATTGTACGATAAAAACTCTATTAGACCTAGTATTTGAAGTATGTCATCACCGTAGATACGTCACATAGAGTTAACGATGCTCGTTATGTCTCCTTTGAATCCTTTATGGATATTAGATTTTGTTGTTTGACCAATCCACCAAATGCATCCCAAATCAACTAAATAACCAAACCAAACCTCAAAATCAACCATTCGATTTATAATTGAGGCAAAATGTGGATTTGTTGATTATAATGGAGTCTTTGAGCCCGTGTATTCCATATTGATAATAGTGGATTAGAGACAGCGTTGGAAGTACCTCCCAGCCACGAGTATGTCACATTCGGCAAAACGTGCTTGTGAAGCATTTTTTGAATCCTTTATGGATATCACATTTCGTTGGCTGATTGATCCCCAATGCATCATAAATCTACAAAACAACCAACCTAAATCTAAGGATTCGAGCCTTTTGACTCTGATGGAACCAAAAAGTGTGTTTATCTACTTTAATAGGTGTTTGACATTTGGTAATAATTGTCTGATAAAAACTCCATTAGACCTAGTATTTGAAGTACGTCATCACCGTAGAGTACGTCACATCGAGCGAACCATGCTCGTTATGTCTCCTTTGAATCCTTTATGGATATTAGATTTTGTTGTTTGACCAATCCACCAAATGCATCCCAAATCAACTAAATAACCAAACCAAACCTCAAAATCAACCATTAGATTATAATTGAGGCAAAATGTGGATTTGTCGATTATAATGGAGTCTTTGAGCCCGTGTATTCCATATTGATAATAGTGGATTAGAGACAGCTTGGAAGTACCTCCCAGCCACGGAGTATGTCACATTCGCAAACGATGCTCATGAAGCCACTTTTTGAATCCTTTATGGATATCACATTTCGTTGACTGATTGATCCACCCAATGCGTCATAAATCTACAAAACAACCAACCTAAATCTAAGGATTCGAGCCTTTTGACTCATGATGGAACCAAAAAGTGTGTTTATCTACTTTAATAGGTGTTTGACATCGGGTAATAATTGTACGATAAAAACTCCATTAGACCTAGTATTTGAAGTACGTCATCACCGTAGATACGTCACATCAAGCGAGCCATGCTCGTTATGTCTCCTTTGAATCCTTTATGGATATTAGATTTTGTTGTTTGACCAATCCACCAAATGCATCCCAAATCAACTAAATAACCAAACCAAACCTCAAAATCAACCATTACGATTTATAATTGAGGCAAAATGTGGATTTGCCGATTATAATGGAGTCTTTGAGCTCGTGTATTCCATATTGATAATAGTGGATTAGAGACAACGTTGGAAGTACCTCCCAACCACGGAGTATGTCACATTCGGCAAACGATGCTCGTGAAGCCATTTTTTGAATCCTTTATGGATATTACATTTCGTTGACTGATTGATCTACCCAATGCATCATAAATCTACAAAACAACCAACCTAAATCTAAGGATTCGAGCCTTTTGACTCCTGATGGAACCAAAAAGTGTGTTTATCTACTTTAATAGGTGTTTGACATCGGGTAATAATTGTATCGATAAAAACTCCATTAGACCTAGTATTTGAAGTACGTCATCACCGTAGATACGTCACATCATGCGAACCATGCTCGTTATGTCTCCTTTGAATCCTTTATGGATATTAGATTTTGTTGTTTGACCAATCCACCAAATGCATCCCAAATCAACTAAATAACCAAACCAAACCTCAAAATCAACATTCCGATTTATAATTGAGGCAAAATGTGGATTTGTCGATTATAATGGAGTCTTTGAGCCCGTGTATTCCATATTGATAATAGTGGATTAGAGACATGTTGGAAGTACCTCACAACCACGTAGTATGTCACATTCGGCAAACGATGCTCGTGAAGCCACTTTTTGAATCCTTTATGGATATCACATTTCGTTGACTGATTGATCCACCCAATGCGTCATAAATCTACAAAACAACCAACCTAAATCTAAGGATTCGAGCCTTTTGACTCTCGATGGAACCAAAAAGTGTGTTTATCTACTTTAATAGGTGTTTGACATCGGGTAATCATTGTACGATAAAAACTCCATTAGAGCTAGTATTTAAGTATGTCATCACCGTAGACTACGTCACATAGCGCGAACCATGCTTGTTATGTCCGCTTTAAATCCTTTATGGATATTAGATTTTGTTGTTTGACCAATCCACCAAATGCATCCCAAATCAACTAAATAACCAAACCAAACCTCAAAATCAACCATTTTATTTTTATTTTAGGCCCAAATGGGATTTTTTGATATTAATGGGGTTTTTGAGCCCGTGTATTCCATATTGATAATAGTGGATTAGAGACAGCGTTGAATGAGTACCTCCCAGCCACGGAGTATGTCACATTCGGCAAAACGAGTCATGAAGCCACTTTTTGAATCCTTTATGGATATCACATTTCGTACTGATTGATCCACCCAATGCCTAAACATTAAGGATTCGAGCTTTGACTCCGATGGAACCAAAAAGTGTGTTTATCTACTTTAATAGGGTGTTTGACAACGGGTAATCATTGTTCGATAAAAACTCCATTAGACCTAGTATTTGAAGTAGGTCATCACCGTAGAGTACGTCACATAGCGCAACGATGCTCGTTATGTCTCCTTTGAATCCTTTATGGATATTAGATTTTGTTGTTTGACTAATCCACCAAATGCATCCCAAATCAACTAAATAACCAAACCAAACCTCAAAATCAACCATTGATTTATAATTGAGGCAAAATGTGGATTTGTCGATTATAATGGAGTCTTTGAGCCCGTGTATTCCATATTGATAATAGTGGATTAGAGACAGCGTTGGAAGTACCTCACACCACGGAGTATGTCACATTCGGCAAACGATGCTCGTGAAGCCATTTTTTGAATCCTTTATGGATATTACATTTCGTTGACTGATTGATCCACCCAATGCGTCATAAATCTACAAAACAACCAACCTAAATCTAAGGATTCGAGCCTTTTGACTCCTGATGGAACCAAAAGTGTGTTTATCTACTTTAATAGGTGTTTGACATCGGGTAATAATTGTACGATAAAAACTCCATTGGACCTAGTATTTAAGTACGTCATCACCGTAGAGTACGTCACATCAGGCGAACCATGCTCGTTATGTCTCCTTTGAATCCTTTATGGATTTTAGGTTTTGTTGTTTGACCAATCCACCAAATGCATCCCAAATCAACTAAATAACCAAACCAAACCTCAAAATCAACCATTATGATTTATAATTGAGGCAAAATGTGGATTTGTCGATTATAATGGAGTCTTTGAGCCCCTGTATTCCATATTGATAATAGTGGATTAGAGACAGCGTTGGAAGTACCTCCCAGCCACGGAGTATGTCACATTCGGCAAACGATGCTCGCGAAGCCACTTTTTGAATCCTTTATGGATATCACATTTCGTTGACTGATTGATCCACCCAATGCGTCATAAATCTACAAAACAACCAACCTAAATCTAAGGATTCGAGCCTTTTGACTCCTGATGGAACCAAAAAGTGTGTTTATCAACTTTAATAGGTGTTTGACATCGGGTAATAATTGTACGATAAAAACTCCATTAGACCTAGTGTTTGAAGTACGTCATCACCGTAGAGTACGTCACATCAAGCGAGCCATGCTCGTTATGTCTCCTTTGAATCCTTTATGGATATTAGATTTTGTTGTTTGACCAATCCACCAAATGCATCCCAAATCAACTAAATAACCAAACCAAACCTCAAAATCAACCATTCTGATTTATAATTGAGGCAAAATGTGGATTTGTCGATTATAATGGAGTCTTTGAGCCCGTGTATTCCATATTGATAATAGTGGATTAGAGACAGCGTTGGAAGTACCTCCCAGCCACGGAGTATGTCACATTCGGCAAACGATGCTCGTGAAGCCACTTTTTTGAATCCTTTATGGATATCACATTTCGTTGACCGATTGATCCACCCAATGCGTCATAAATCTACAAAACAACCAACCTAAATCTAAGGATTCGAGCCTTTTGACTCCTGATGGAACCAAAAAGTGTGTTTATCTACTTTAATAGGTGTTTGACATCGGGTAATAATTGTACGATAAAAACTCCATTAGACCTAGTATTTGAAGTACGTCATCACCGTAGAGTACGTCACATCAAGCGAACCATGCTCGTTATGTCTCCTTTGAATCCTTTATGGATATTAGATTTTGTTGTTTGACCAATCCACCAAATGCATCCCAAATCAACTAAATAACCAAACCAAACCTCAAAATCAACCATTCTGATTTATAATTGAGGCAAAATGTGGATTTGTCGATTATAATGGAGTCTTTGAGCCCGTGTATTCCATATTGATAATAGTGGATTAGAGACAGCGTTGGAAGTACCTCCCAGCCACGGAGTATGTCACATTCGGCAAACGATGCTTGTGAAGCCACTTTTTGAATCCTTTATGGATATTACATTTCGTTGACTGATTGATCCACCCAATGCATCATAAATCTACAAAACAACCAACCTAAATCTAAGGATTCGAGCCTTTTGACTCCTGATGGAACCAAAAAGTGTGTTTATCTACTTTAATAGGTGTTTGACATCGGGTAATAATTGTTCGATAAAAACTCCATTAGACCTAGTATTTGAAGTACGTCATCACCGTAGAATACGTCACATCAAGCGAACGATGCTCGTTATGTCTCCTTTGAATCCTTTATGGATATTAGATTTTGTTGTTTGACCAATCCACCAAATGCATCCCAAATCAACTAAATAACCAAACCAAACCTCAAAATCAACCATTCCGATTTATAATTGAGGCAAAATGTGGATTTGTCGATTATAATGGAGTTTGAGCCCGTGTATTCCATATTGATAATAGTGGATTAGAGACAGCGTTGGAAGTACCTCCAGCCACGAGTATGTCACATTCGGCAAACGATGCTCGTGAAGCCACTTTTTGAATCCTTTATGGATATCACATTTCGTTGACTGATTGATCCACCCAATGCGTCATAAATCTACAAAACAACCAACCTAAATCTAAGGATTCGGCCTTTTGACTCTGATGGAACCAAAAAGTGTGTTTATCTACTTTAATAGGTGTTTGACAAGAACCAGGGGATACGATAAAAACTCCATTAGACCTAGTATTTGAAGTACGTCATCACCGTAGAGTACGTCACAAGCAGCCGAACCATGCTCGTTATGTCTCCTTTGAATCCTTTATGGATATTAGATTTTGTTGTTTGACCAATCCACCAAATGCATCCCAAATCAACTAAATAACCAAACCAAACCTCAAAATCAACCATTCTGATTTATAATTGAGGCAAAATGTGGATTTGTCGATTATAATGGAGTCTTTGAGCCCGTGTATTCCATATTGATAATAGTGGATTAGAGACAACGTTGGAAGTACCTCATGCCCGGGTAGTATGTCACATTCGGCAAAACGATGCTCGTGAAGCCACTTTTTGAATCCTTTATGGATATCACATTTCGTTGACTGATTGATCCACCCAATGCGTCATAAATCTACAAAACAACCAACCTAAATCTAAGGATTCGAGGTTTTTGACTCCTGATGGAACCCAAAAAAGTGTGGTTTAACTACTTGACAAGGTGTTTGACATCAAGGAAATAAGTTCGATAAAAACTCCATTAGACCTAGTATTTGAAGTACGTCATCACCGTAAGGTACGACTTCAGAAGAACCATGCTCGTTATGTCTCCTTTGAATCCTTTATGGATATTAGATTTTGTTGTTTGACCAATCCACCAAATGCATCCCAAATCAACTAAATAACCAAACCAAACCTCAAAATCAACCATTCTGATTTATAATTGAGGCAAAATGTGGATTTGTCGATTATAATGGAGTCTTTGAGCCCGTGTATTCCATATTGATAATAGTGGATTAGAGACAGCGTTGGAAGTACCTCCCGCCACCGGAGTATGTCACATTCGGCAAACGATGCTCGTGAAGCCACTTTTTGAATCCTTTATGGATATTACATTTCGTTGACCGATTGATCCACCCAATGCATCATAAATCTACAAAACAACCAACCTAAATCTAAGGATTCGAGCCTTTTGACTCCATGATGGAACCAAAAAGTGTGTTTATCTACTTTAATAGGTGTTTGACATCGGGTAATAATTACGATAAAAACTCCATTAGACGTAGTATTTGAAAGTGTCATCACCGTAGAAGTACGTCACATCAAGCGAACCATGCTCGTTATGTCTCCTTTGAATCCTTTATGGATATTAGATTTTGTTGTTTGACCAATCCACCAAATGCATCCCAAATCAACTAAATAACCAAACCAAACCTCAAAATCAACCATTCTGATTTATAATTGAGGCAAAATGTGGATTTGTCGATTATAATGGAGACTTTGAGCCCGTGTATTCCATATTGATAATAGTGGATTAGAGACAGCGTTGGAAGTACCTCCCAACCACGAGTATGTCACATTCGGCAAACGATGCTCGTGAAGCCACTTTTTGAATCCTTTATGGATATCACATTTCGTTGACTGATTGATCCACCCAATGCGTCATAAATCTACAAAACAACCAACCTAAATCTAAGGATTCGAGCGTTTTGACTCTTGATGGAACCAAAAAGTGTGTTTATCTACTTTAATAGGTGTTTGACATCGGGTAATAATTGTACGATAAAAACTCCATTAGACCTAGTATTTGAAGTACGTCATCACCATGAGTACGTCACATCAAGCGAACCATGGCTCGTTATGTCTCCTTTGAATCCTTTATGGATATTAGATTTTGTTGTTTGACCAATCCACCAAATGCATCCCAAATCAACTAAATAACCAAACCAAACCTCAAAATCAACCATTCTGATTTATAATTGAGGCAAAATGTGGATTTGTCGATTATAATGGAGTCTTTGAGCCCGTGTATTCCATATTGATAATAGTGGATTAGAAAAGCCAAGCTATCCCAAAGGAAGTCCCACGGCACCAGTCAAATGCTTTCATTAAACCAACTTTTTGAATCCTTTATGGATATCACATTTAGGACCAAATCGTGCACCAAATGCAATAAAGCTACAAAACGCCCAACTAAACTCTGCCTTTTGACTCTTGATGGAACCAAAAAGTGTGTTTATCTACTTTAATAGGTGTTTGACATCTGGTAATGCATTGTACGATAAAAAACTCCATTAGACCTAGTATTTAAGTACGTCATCACCGTCGGGACTACGAATCACATGCCAAACATGGTAGTTATGTCTCCTTTGAATCCTTTATGGATATTAGATTTTGTTGTTTGACCAATCCACCAAAATTGCATCCCAAATCAAAAACCATTAAAACCAAACCAAACCTGAAGACTAACCATGGATTTATAATTCGAGGGGAAAAGGGGGATTCGTCGATTAAATGAGGTCCTTGAGCCGGGTAGTGCCAATAATAATCTGGCAGAAATGGCAATGAAGAATTCGGATTGTCACATTCGGAGGACCCATGAAGGGATTTTTGGAGAACATTTCGTTGACCCCGGAAGAAGCATCATAAATCTACAGAACAACCAACCTAAATCCAAGGGTTCAGCCATTGATGGAATCAAAAAGTGTGTTTATCTACTTTAATAGGAGTTTAAAGACGAAGGAAGTATTGTTCATAAAAACTCCATTAACCTTAGCCTTTGAACGACATCATCGAGTAGGCACTCCTCACCTAACGACTAGCTGAGGTTATGCACTTTAAGCCTTCATGGATATTAGATTTTGTGTTTGACCAATCCACCACATGCATTCCAAATCAACTAAATAACCAAACCCAACCTCAAATCAACCATTCGATTTAAAATGAGGCAAAATGTGGGTTTGTCGATTATAATGAGTCTTTGAGCCCGTGTATTCCATATTGATAATAGTGGATTAGAGACAAAGGCGAAGTACATCCTAGCCACGGAGTATGTCACATTTGGCAAACGATGCTCGTGAAGCCACTTTTTGAATCCTTTATGGATATCAAATTTGTTGAACTGATTAAGAACTTGAAAGGAGCATAAATCTACAAAACAACCAACCTAATCTAAGGATTCGAACCAAAAGTGAATGATCAAACACCAAAAGTTGGAAGGAATTCCAGTAGACCTAGCATTAGGAAACCTGATGAGCCACTCGGAATTAACAAGAACCCGATCCGGTTTATGCCTCCTTTGACATCCTTTATGGATATTAGATTTTGTTGTTTGACCAATCCACCATATGCATCCCAAATCAACTAAATAACCAAACCAAAGCTTCAATAATCAACCATTCGATTTATAATTGAGGCCAATGTGGATTTGTCGCACATAATGGAGTCATTGAGCCCCTATTCCATCATTGATAATAATGGATTAGAGAGCAAGCCGGTCAAAGAATCCCCCAGGCGGCGGAGTACGTCACATTGGGCCAAAACGATGCTCGTGAAGCCACTTTTTGAATCCTTTATGGATATCACATTTCGTGGACTGATTGGATCCACCCAATGCATCATAAATCTACAAAACAACCAACCTAAATCTAAGGATTCGAGCCTTTTGACTCCTGATGGAACCAAAAAGTGTGTTTATCTACTTTAATAGGTGTTTGACATCGGGTAATAATTGTACGATAAAAACTCCATTAGACCTAGTATTTGAAGCAAGGCATCACCATAGAGAGCGTCACATCACGCAAACCATGCTCTTTATGTCTCCTTTGAATCCTTTATGGATATTAGATTTTGTTGTTTGACCAATCCACCAAATGCATCCCAAATCAACTAAATAACCAAGACCAAACCTCAAAATCAACCATTTCTTCGATTTATAATTAGGCAAAAAGTGGATTTGGCGATTATAAGGATAGTTGAGCCCGTGATTCCATATTGATAATAGTGGATTAGAGACAGCGGTGAGAGGTACCTCCCACAACGGAGAATATGTCACATTAGGCAAACGATGCTCGTGAAGCCACTTTTTGACATCCTTTATGGATATCACATTTCGTTGACTGATTGATCCACCCAATGCATCATAAATCTACAAAACAATCAACCTAAATCTAAGGATTCGAGCCTTTTGACTCCTGATGGAACCAAAAAGTGTGTTTATCTACTTTAATAGGTGTTTGACATCGGGTAATAATTGTACGATAAAAACTCCATTAGACCTAGTATTTGAAGTACGTCATCACCGTAGAGTACGTCACATCAAGCGAACCATGCTCGTTATGTCTCCTTTGAATCCTTTATGGATATTAGATTTTGTTGTTTGACCAATCCACCAAATGCATCCCAAATCAACTAAATAACCAAACCAAACCTCAAAATCAACCATTCTGATTTATAATTGAGGCAAAATGTGGATTTGTCGATTATAAAGGAGTCTTTGAGCCCGTGTATTCCATATTGATAATAGTGGATTAGAGACAGCATTGGAAGTACCTCACGGCCACGGAGTATGTCACATTCGGCAAACGATGCTCGTGAAGCCATTTTTTGAATCCTTTATGGATATTACATTTCGTTGACTGATTGATCTACCCAATGCATCATAAATTTACAAAACAACCAACCTAAATCTAAGGATTCGAGCCTTTTGACTCATGATGGAACCAAAAAGTGTGTTTATCTACTTTAATAGGTGTTTGACATCGGGTAATAATTGTACGATAAAAACTCCATTAGACCTAGTATTTGAAGTACGTCATCACCGTAGAGTACGTCACATCAAGCGAACCATGCTCGTTATGTCTCCTTTGAATCCTTTATGGATATTAGATTTTGTTGTTTGACCAATCCACCAAATGCATCCCAAATCAACTAAATAACCAAACCAAACCTCAAAATCAACCATTCTGATTTATAATTGAGGCAAAATGTGGATTTGTCGATTATAATGGAGTGTTTGAGCCCGTGTATTCCATATTGATAATAGTGGATTAGAGACAGCGTTGGAAGTACCTCACAGCCACGGAGTATGTCACATTCGGCAAACGATGCTCGTGAAGCCACTTTTTGAATCCTTTATGGATATCACATTTCGTTGACTGATTGATCCACCCAATGCGTCATAAATCTACAAAACAACCAACCTAAATCTTAGGATTCGAGCCTTTTGACTCCTGATGGAACCAAAAAGTGTGTTTATCTACTTTAATAGGTGTTTGACATCGGGTAATAATTGTACGATAAAAACTCCATTAGACCTAGTATTTGAAGTACGTCATCACCGTAGAGTACGTCACATCAAGCGAACCATGCTCGTTATGTCTCCTTTGAATCCTTTATGGATTTTAGATTTTGTTGTTTGACCAATCCACCAAATGCATCCCAAATCAACTAAATAACCAAACCAAACCTCAAAATCAACCATTATGATTTATAATTGAGGCAAAATGTGGATTTGTCGATTATAATGGAGTCTTTGAGCCCGTGTATTCCATATTGATAATAGTGGATTAGAGACAGCGTTGGAAGTACCTCATAGCCACGGAGTATGTCACATTCGGCAAACGATGCTCGCGAAGCCACTTTTTGAATCCTTTATGGATATCACATTTCGTTGACTGATTGATCCACCCAATGCGTCATAAATCTACAAAACAACCAACCTAAATCTAAGGATTCGAGCCTTTTGACTCCTGATGGAACCAAAAAGTGTGTTTATCTACTTTAATAGGTGTTTGACATCGAGTAATCATTGTTCGATAAAAACTCCATTAGAGCTAGTTTTTTAAGTATGTCATCACCGTAGACTACGTCACATAGCGTGAATGATGCTTGTTATGTCCGCTTTAAATCCTTTATGGATATTAGATTTTGTTGTTTGACTAATCCACCAAATGCATCCGAAATCAACTAAATAACCAAACCAAACCTCAAAATCAACCATGTGTATTCCATATTGATAATAGTGGATTAGAGACAGCGTTGGAAGTACCTCCCAGCCACGGAGTATGTCACATTTGGCAAAACATGGCCATTTTTGAATCCTTTATGGATATTACATTTGTTGACTATTGATCTACCCAATGCATCATAAATCTACAAAACAACCAACGTAAATCTAAGGATTCAGCCTTTGACTCTGATGGAACCAAAAAGTGTGTCTATCTACTTTAATAGGGTCTTTGACACTGAGTAAGCATTGTTCGATAAAAACTCTATTAGACCTAGTATTTGAAGTATGTCATCACCGTAGAGTACGTCACATAGCGCGAACGATGCTCGTTATGTCTCCTTTGAATCCTTTATGGATATTAGATTTTGTTGTTTGACCAATCCACCAAATGCATCCCAAATCAACTAAATAACCAAACCAAACCTCAAAATCAACCATTCTGATTTATAATTGAGGCAAAATGTGGATTTGTCGATTATAATGGAGTCTTTGAGCCCGTGTATTCCATATTGATAATAGTGGATTAGAGACAGCGTTGGAAGTACCTCCCAGCCACGGAGTATGTCACATTCGGCAAACGATGCTCGTGAAGCCACTTTTTGAATCCTTTATGGATATCACATTTCGTTGACTGATTGATCCACCCAATGCATCATAAATCTACAAAACAACCAACCTAAATCTAAGGATTCGAGCCTTTTGACTCCTGATGGAACCAAAAAGTGTGTTTATCTACTTTAATAGGGTGTTTGACACTGGGTAAGAATTGTTCGATAAAAACTCCATTAGACCTAGTATTTGAAGTATGTCATCACCGTAGAGTACGTCACATCAGGCGAACGATGCTCGTTATGTCTCCTTTGAATCCTTTATGGATATTAGATTTTGTTGTTTGACCAATCCACCAAATGCATCCCAAATCAACTAAATAACCAAACCAAACCTCAAAATCAACCATTCTGATTTATAATTGAGGCAAAATGTGGATTTGTCGATTATAATGGAGTCTTTGAGCCCGTGTATTCCATATTGATAATAGTGGATTAGAGACAGCGTTGGAAGTACCTCACAGCCACGAGTATGTCACATTCGGCAAACGATGCTCGTGAAGCCACTTTTTGAATCCTTTATGGATATCACATTTCGTTGACTGATTGATCCACCCAATGCGTCATAAATCTACAAAACAACCAACCTAAATCTAAGGATTCGAGCCTTTTGACTCCTGATGGAACCAAAAAGTGTGTTTATCTACTTTAATAGGTGTTTGACATCGGGTAATAATTGTACGATAAAAACTCCATTAGACCTAGTATTTGAAGTACGTCATCACCGTAGAGTACGTCACATCAAGCGAACCATGCTCGTTATGTCTCCTTTGAATCCTTTATGGATATTAGATTTTGTTGTTTGACCAATCCACCAAATGCATCCCAAATCAACTAAATAACCAAACCAAACCTCAAAATCAACCATTCTGATTTATAATTGAGGCAAAATGTGGATTTGTCGATTATAATGGAGTCTTTGAGCCCGTGTATTCCATATTGATAATAGTGGATTAGAGACAGCGTTGGAAGTACCTCACGGCCACGGAGTATGTCACATTCGGCAAACGATGCTCGTGAAGCCACTTTTTGAATCCTTTATGGATATCACATTTCGTTGACTGATTGATCCACCCAATGCGTCATAAATCTACAAAACAACCAACCTAAATCTAAGGATTCGAGCCTTTTGACTCCTGATGGAACCAAAAAGTGTGTTTATCTACTTTAATAGGTGTTTGACATCGGGTAATAATTGTACGATAAAAACTCCATTAGACCTAGTATTTGAAGTACGTCATCACCGTAGAGTACGTCACATCAAGCGAGCCATGCTCGTTATGTCTCCTTTGAATCCTTTATGGATATTAGATTTTGTTGTTTGACCAATCCACCAAATGCATCCCAAATCAACTAAATAACCAAACCAAACCTCAAAATCAACCATTCTGATTTATAATTGAGGCAAAATGTGGATTTGTCGATTATAATGGAGTCTTTGAGCCCGTGTATTCCATATTGATAATAGTGGATTAGAGACAGCGTTGGAAGTACCTCCCAGCCACGGAGTATGTCACATTCGGCAAACGATGCTCGTGAAGCCACTTTTTTGAATCCTTTATGGATATCACATTTCGTTGACTGATTGATCCACCCAATGCGTCATAAATCTACAAAACAACCAACCTAAATCTAAGGATTCGAGCCTTTTGACTCCTGATGGAACCAAAAAGTGTGTTTATCTACTTTAATAGGTGTTTGACATCGAGTAATCATTGTTCGATAAAAACTCTATTAGACCTAGTATTTGAAGTATGTCATCACCGTAGACTACGTCACATAGCGCGAATGATGCTTGTTATGTCTCCTTTGAATCCTTTATGGATATTAGATTTTGTTGTTTGACCAATCCACCAAATGCATCCCAAATCAACTAAATAACCAAACCAAACCTCAAAATCAACCATCGATTTATAATTGAGGCAAAAGGGATGTCGATTATAATGGGGTTTGAGCCGTGTATTCCATATTGATAATAGTGGATTAGAGACAGTTGGCGTTGGAAGTACCTCCCAGCCACGGAGTATGTCACATTCGGCAAAACGATGCTCGTGAAGCCATTTTTTGAATCCTTTATGGATATTACATTTCGTTGACTGATTGATCTACCCAATGCATCATAAATCTACAAAACAACCAACCTAAATCTAAGGATTCGAGCCTTTTGACTCATGATGGAACCAAAAAGTGTGTTTATCTACTTTAATAGGTGTTTGATATCGGGTAATAATTGTACGATAAAAACTCCATTAGACCTAGTATTTGAAGTACGTCATCACTGTAGAGTACGTCACATCGAGCGAACCATGCTCGTTATGTCTCCTTTGAATCCTTTATGGATATTAGATTTTGTTGTTTGACCAATCCACCAAATGCATCCCAAATCAACTAAATAACCAAACCAAACCTCAAAATCAACCATTCTGATTTATAATTGAGGCAAAATGTGGATTTGTCGATTATAAAGGAGTCTTTGAGCCCGTGTATTCCATATTGATAATAGTGGATTAGAGACAGCGTTGGAAGTACCTCACAGCCACGGAGTATGTCACATTCAGCAAACGATGCTCGCGAAGCCACTTTTTGAATCCTTTATGGATATCACATTTCGTTGACTGATTGATCCACCCAATGCGTCATAAATCTACAAAACAACGAACGTAAATCTAAGGATTCGAGCCTTTTGACTCCTGATGGAACCAAAAAGTGTGTCTATCTACTTTAATAGGGTCTTTGACACTGAGTAATCATTGTTCGATAAAAACTCTATTAGAGCTAGTTTTTTAAGTATGTCATCACCGTAGACTACGTCACATAGCGCGAATGATGCTTGTTATGTCCGCTTTAAATCCTTTATGGATATTAGATTTTGTTGTTTGACTAATCCACCAAATGCATCCGAAATCAACTAAATAACCAAACCAAACCTCAAAATCAACCATTCTGATTTATAATTGAGGCAAAATGTGGATTTGTCGATTATAATGGAGAGTTTGAGCCCGTGTATTCCATATTGATAATAGTGGATTAGAGACAGCGTTGGAAGTACCTCCCAGCCACGGAGTATGTCACATTCGGCAAACGATGCTCGTGAAGCCACTTTTTGAATCCTTTATGGATATCACATTTCGTTGACTGATTGATCCACCCAATGCGTCATAAATCTACAAAACAACCAACCTAAATCTAAGGATTCGAGCCTTTTGACTCCTGATGGAACCAAAAAGTGTGTTTATCTACTTTAATAGGTGTTTGACATCGAGTAATCATTGTTCGATAAAAACTCTATTAGAGCTAGTTTTTTAAGTATGTCATCACCGTAGACTACGTCACATAGCGCGAATGATGCTTGTTATGTCCGCTTTAAATCCTTTATGGATATTAGATTTTGTTGTTTGACTAATCCACCAAATGCATCCGAAATCAACTAAATAACCAAACCAAACCTCAAAATCAACCATGTGTTTTCCATATTGATAATAGTGGATTGGTGGGTCATGATGATTAGAGACAGCGTTGGAAGTACCTCCCAGCCACGGAGTATGTCACATTTGGCAAAACGATGCTTGTGAAGCCATTTTTTGAATCCTTTATGGATATTACATTTCGTTGACTGATTGATCTACCCAATGCATCATAAATCTACAAAACAACCAACGTAAATCTAAGGATTCGAGCCTTTTGACTCCTGATGGAACCAAAAAGTGTGTCTATCTACTTTAATAGGGTCTTTGACACTGAGTAAGCATTGTTCGATAAAAACTCTATTAGACCTAGTATTTGAAGTATGTCATCACCGTAGAGTACGTCACATAGCGCGAACGATGCTCGTTATGTCTCCTTTGAATCCTTTATGGATATTAGATTTTGTTGTTTGACCAATCCACCAAATGCATCCCAAATCAACTAAATAACCAAACCAAACCTCAAAATCAACCATTCTGATTTATAATTGAGGCAAAATGTGGATTTGTTGATTATAATGGAGTCTTTGAGCCCGTGTATTCCATATTGATAATAGTGGATTAGAGACAGCGTTGGAAGTACCTCCCAGCCACGGAGTATGTCACATTCGGCAAAACGATGCTTGTGAAGCCATTTTTTGAATCCTTTATGGATATTACATTTCGTTGACTGATTGATCTACCCAATGCATCATAAATCTACAAAACAACCAACCTAAATCTAAGGATTCGAGCCTTTTGACTCATGATGGAACCAAAAAGTGTGTTTATCTACTTTAATAGGTGTTTGACATCGGGTAATAATTGTACGATAAAAACTCCATTAGACCTAGTATTTGAAGTACGTCATCACCGTAGAGTACGTCACATCAAGCGAACCATGCTCGTTATGTCTCCTTTGAATCCTTTATGGATATTAGATTTTGTTGTTTGACCAATCCACCAAATGCATCCCAAATCAACTAAATAACCAAACCAAACCTGAAAATCAACCATTCTGATTTATAATTGAGGCAAAATGTGGATTTGTCGATTATAAAGGAGTCTTTGAGCCCGTGTATTCCATATTGATAATAGTGGATTAGAGACAGCGTTGGAAGTACCTCCCAGCCACGGAGTATGTCACATTTGGCAAAACGATGCTTGTGAAGCCATTTTTTGAATCCTTTATGGATATTACATTTCGTTGACTGATTGTCTACCCAATGCATCATAAATCTACAAAACAACCAACCTAAATCTAAGGATTCGAGCCTTTTGACTCCTGATGGAACCAAAAAGTGTGTTTATCTACTTTAATAGGGTGTTTGACACTGAGTAAGCATTGTTCGATAAAAACTCTATTAGACCTAGTATTTGAAGTATGTCATCACCGTAGAGTACGTCACATAGCGCGAACGATGCTCGTTATGTCTCCTTTGAATCCTTTATGGATATTAGATTTTGTTGTTTGACCAATCCACCAAATGCATCCCAAATCAACTAAATAACCAAACCAAACCTCAAAATCAACCATTCTGATTTATAATTGAGGCAAAATGTGGATTTGTTGATTATAATGGAGTCTTTGAGCCCGTGTATTCCATATTGATAATAGTGGATTAGAGACAGCGTTGGAAGTACCTCCCAGCCACGGAGTATGTCACATTCGGCAAAACGATGCTTGTGAAGCCATTTTTTGAATCCTTTATGGATATTACATTTCGTTGACTGATTGATCTACCCAATGCATCATAAATCTACAAAACAACCAACGTAAATCTAAGGATTCGAGCCTCTTGACTCCTGATGGAACCAAAAAGTGTGTCTATCTACTTTAATAGGGTCTTTGACATTGAGTAAGCATTGTTCGATAAAAACTCTATTAGACCTAGTATTTGAAGTATGTCATCACCGTAGAGTACGTCACATAGCGCGAACGATGCTCGTTATGTCTCCTATGAATCCTTTATGGATATTAGATTTTGTTGTTTGACCAATCCACCAAATGCATCCCAAATCAACTAAATAACCAAACCAAACCTCAAAATCAACCATTCTGATTTATAATTGAGGCAAAATGTGGATTTGTTGATTATAATGGAGTCTTTGAGCCCGTGTATTCCATATTGATAATAGTGGATTAGAGACAGCGTTGGAAGTACCTCCCAGCCACGGAGTATGTCACATTCGGCAAAACGATGCTTGTGAAGCCATTTTTTGAATCCTTTATGGATATTACATTTCGTTGACTGATTGATCTACCCAATGCATCATAAATCTACAAAACAACCAACCTAAATCTAAGGATTCGAGCCTTTTGACTCATGATGGAACCAAAAAGTGTGTTTATCTACTTTAATAGGTGTTTGATATCGGGTAATAATTGTATGATAAAAACACCATTAGACCTAGTATTTGAAGTACGTCATCACTGTAGAGTACGTCACATCGAGCGAACCATGCTCGTTATGTCTCCTTTGAATCCTTTATGGATATTAGATTTTGTTGTTTGACCAATCCACCAAATGCATCCCAAATCAACTAAATAACCAAACCAAACCTCAAAATCAACCATTCTGATTTATAATTGAGGCAAAATGTGGATTTGTCGATTATAAAGGAGTCTTTGAGCCCGTGTATTCCATATTGATAATAGTGGATTAGAGACAGCGTTGGAAGTACCTCACAGCCACGGAGTATGTCACATTCGGCAAACGATGCTCGTGAAGCCACTTTTTGAATCCTTTATGGATATCACATTTCGTTGACTGATTGATCCACCCAATGCGTCATAAATCTACAAAACAACCAACCTAAATCTAAGGATTCGAGCCTTTTGACTCCTGATGGAACCAAAAAGTGTGTTTATCTACTTTAATAGGTGTTTGACATCGGGTAATAATTGTACGATAAAAACTCCATTAGACCTAGTATTTGAAGTACGTCATCACCGTAGAGTACGTCACATCAAGCGAACCATGCTCGTTATGTCTCCTTTGAATCCTTTATGGATTTTAGATTTTGTTGTTTGACCAATCCACCAAATGCATCCCAAATCAACTAAATAACCAAACCAAACCTCAAAATCAACCATTCTGATTTATAATTGAGGCAAAATGTGGATTTGTCGATTATAATGGAGTCTTTGAGCCCGTGTATTCCATATTGATAATAGTGGATTAGAGACAGCGTTGGAAGTACCTCACAGCCACGGAGTATGTCACATTCGGCAAAACGATGCTCGTGAAGCCACTTTTTGAATCCTTTATGGATATCACATTTCGTTGACTGATTGATCCACCCAATGCGTCATAAATCTACAAAACAACCAACCTAAATCTAAGGATTCGAGCCTTTTGACTCCTGATGGAACCAAAAAGTGTGTTTATCTACTTTAATAGGTGTTTGACATCGGGTAATAATTGTACGATAAAAACTCCATTAGACCTAGTATTTGAAGTACATCATCACCGTAGAGTACGTCACATCAAGCGAACCATGCTCGTTATGTCTCCTTTGAATCCTTTATGGATATTAGATTTTGTTGTTTGACCAATCCACCAAATGCATCCCAAATCAACTAAATAACCAAACCAAACCTCAAAATCAACCATTCTGATTTATAATTGAGGCAAAATGTGGATTTGTCGATTATAATGGAGTCTTTGAGCCCGTGTATTCCATATTGTTAATAGTGGATTAGAGACAGCGTTGGAAGTACCTCACAGCCACGGAGTATGTCACATTCGGCAAACGATGCTCGCGAGGCCACTTTTTGAATCCTTTATGGATATCACATTTCATTGACTGATTGATCCACCCAATGCGTCATAAATCTACAAAACAACCAACCTAAATCTAAGGATTCGAGCCTTTTGACTCCTGATGGAACCAAAAAGTGTGTTTATCTACTTTAATAGGTGTTTGACATCGGGTAATAATTGTACGATAAAAACTCCATTAGACCTAGTATTTGAAGTACGTCATCACCGTAGAGTACGTCACATCAAGCGAACCATGCTCGTTATGTCTCCTTTGAATCCTTTATGGATTTTAGATTTTGTTGTTTGACCAATCCACCAAATGCATCCCAAATCAACTAAATAACCAAACCAAACCTCAAAATCAACCATTCTGATTTATAATTGAGGCAAAATGTGGATTTGTCGATTATAATGGAGTCTTTGAGCCCGTGTATTCCATATTGATAATAGTGGATTAGAGACAGCGTTGGAAGTACCTCACAGCCACGGAGTATGTCACATTCGGCAAACGATGCTCGCGAAGCCACTTTTTGAATCCTTTATGGATATCACATTTCATTGACTGATTGATCCACCCAATGCGTCATAAATCTACAAAACAACCAACCTAAATCTAAGGATTCGAGCCTTTTGACTCCTGATGGAACCAAAAAGTGTGTTTATCTACTTTAATAGGTGTTTGACATCGAGTAATCATTGTTCGATAAAAACTCTATTAGACCTAGTATTTTAAGTATGTCATCACCGTAGAGTACGTCACATCAAGCGAACGATGCTTGTTATGTCTCCTTTGAATCCTTTATGGATATTAGATTTTGTTGTTTGACTAATCCACCAAATGCATCCGAAATCAACTAAATAACCAAACCAAACCTCAAAATCAACCATTCTGATTTATAATTGAGGCAAAATGTGGATTTGTCGATTATAATGGAGAGTTTGAGCCCGTGTATTCCATATTGATAATAGTGGATTAGAGACAGCGTTGGAAGTACCTCCCAGCCACTGAGTATGTCACATTCGGCAAACGATGCTCGTGAAGCCACTTTTTGAATCCTTTATGGATATTACATTTCGTTGACTGATTGATCCACCCAATGCATCATAAATCTACAAAACAACCAACCTAAATCTAAGGATTCGAGCCTTTTGACTCCTGATGGAACCAAAAAGTGTGTTTATCTACTTTAATAGGTGTTTGACATCGAGTAATCATTGTTCGATAAAAACTCTATTAGAGCTAGTTTTTTAAGTATGTCATCACCGTAGACTACGTCACATAGCGCGAATGATGCTTGTTATGTCCGCTTTAAATCCTTTATGGATATTAGATTTTGTTGTTTGACTAATCCACCAAATGCATCCGAAATCAACTAAATAACCAAACCAAACCTCAAAATCAACCATGTGTTTTCCATATTGATAATAGTGGATTAGAGACAGCGTTGGAAGTACCTCCCAGCCACGGAGTATGTCACATTTGGCAAAACGATGCTTGTGAAGCCATTTTTTGAATCCTTTATGGATATTACATTTCGTTGACTGATTGATCTACCCAATGCATCATAAATCTACAAAACAACCAACCTAAATCTAAGGATTCGAGCCTTTTGACTCCTGATGGAACCAAAAAGTGTGTCTATCTACTTTAATAGGGTCTTTGACACTGAGTAAGCATTGTTCGATAAAAACTCTATTAGACCTAGTATTTGAAGTATGTCATCACCGTAGAGTACGTCACATAGCGCGAACGATGCTCGTTATGTCTCCTATGAATCCTTTATGGATATTAGATTTTGTTGTTTGACCAATCCACCAAATGCATCCCAAATCAACTAAATAACCAAACCAAACCTCAAAATCAACCATTCTGATTTATAATTGAGGCAAAATGTGGATTTGTTGATTATAATGGAGTCTTTGAGCCCGTGTATTCCATATTGATAATAGTGGATTAGAGACAGCGTTGGAAGTACCTCCCAGCCACGGAGTATGTCACATTTGGCAAAACGATGCTTGTGAAGCCATTTTTTGAATCCTTTATGGATATTACATTTCGTTGACTGATTGATCTACCCAATGCATCATAAATCTACAAAACAACCAACCTAAATCTAAGGATTCGAGCCTTTTGACTCCTGATGGAACCAAAAAGTGTGTCTATCTACTTTAATAGGGTCTTTGACACTGAGTAAGCATTGTTCGATAAAAACTCTATTAGACCTAGTATTTGAAGTATGTCATCACCGTAGAGTACGTCACATAGCGCGAAGGATGCTCGTTATGTCTCCTATGAATCCTTTATGGATATTAGATTTTGTTGTTTGACCAATCCACCAAATGCATCCCAAATCAACTAAATAACCAAACCAAACCTCAAAATCAACCATTCTGATTTATAATTGAGGCAAAATGTGGATTTGTTGATTATAATGGAGTCTTTGAGCCCGTGTATTCCATATTGATAATAGTGGATTAGAGACAGCGTTGGAAGTACCTCCCAGCCACGGAGTATGTCACATTTGGCAAAACGATGCTTGTGAAGCCATTTTTTGAATCCTTTATGGATATTACATTTCGTTGACTTATTGTCTACCCAATGCATCATAAATCTACAAAACAACCAACCTAAATCTAAGGATTCGAGCCTTTTGACTCCTGATGGAACCAAAAAGTTTGTCTATCTACTTTAATAGGGTCTTTGACACTGAGTAAGCATTGTTCGATAAAAACTCTATTAGACCTAGTATTTGAAGTATGTCATCACCGTAGAGTACGTCACATAGCGCGAACGATGCTCGTTATGTCTCCTATGAATCCTTTATGGATATTAGATTCTATTGTTTGACCAATCCACCAAATGCATCCCAAATCAACTAAATAACCAAACCAAACCTCAAAATCAACCATTCTGATTTATAATTGAGGCAAAATGTGGATTTGTTGATTATAATAGAGTCTTTGAGCCCGTGTATTCCATATTGATAATAGTGGATTAGAGACAGCGTTGGAAGTACCTCCCAGCCACGGAGTATGTCACATTCGGCAAAACGATGCTTGTGAAGCCATTTTTTGAATCCTTTATGGATATTACATTTCGTTGACTGATTGATCTACCCAATGCATCATAAATCTACAAAACAACCAACCTAAATCTAAGGATTCGAGCCTTTTGACTCCTGATGGAACCAAAAAGTGTGTTTATCTACTTTAATAGGTGTTTGACATCGGGTAATAATTGTATGATAAAAACTCAATTAGACCTAGTATTTGAAGTACGTCATCACCGTAGAGTACGTCACATCAAGCGAACCATGCTCGTTATGTCTCCTTTGAATCCTTTATGGATTTTAGATTTTGTTGTTTGACCAATCCACCAAATGCATCCCAAATCAACTAAATAACCAAACCAAACCTCAAAATCAACCATTCCGATTTATAATTGTGGCAAAATGTGGATTTGTCGATTATAATGGAGTCTTTGAGCCCGTGTATTCCATATTGATAATAGTGGATTAGAGACAGCGTTGGAAGTACCTCACAGTTACCAGGAGTTTGTCACATTCGGCAAAACGATGCTCGTGAAGCCACTTTTTGAATCCTTTATGGATATCACATTTCGTTGACTGATTGATCCACCCAATGCGTCATAAATCTTCAAAACAACCAACCTAAATCTAAGGATTTGAGCCTTTTGACTCATGATGGAACCAAAAAGTGTGTTTATCTACTTTAATAGGTGTTTGACATCGGGTAATAATTGTACGATAAAAACTCCATTAGACCTAGTATTTGAAGTATGTCATCACCGTAGAGTACGTCACATCAAGCGAACGATGCTCGTTATGTCTCCTATGAATCCTTTATGGATATTAGATTTTGTTGTTTGACCAATCCACCAAATGCATCCCAAACGAACTAAATAACCAAACCAAGCCTCAAAATAAAATCGATAAAGGATTCAAAGGAGACATAACGAGCATGGTTCGCTTGATGTTACGTACTCTACGGTGATGACGTACTTCAAATACTAGGTCTAATGGAGTTTTTATCGTACAATTATTACCCGATGTCAAACACCTATTAAAGTAGATAAACACACTTTTTGGTTCCATCAGGAGTCAAAAGGCTCGAATCCTTAGATTTAGGTTGGTTGTTTTGTAGATTTATGACGCATTGGGTGGATCAATCGGTCAACGAAATGTGATATCCATAAAGGATTCAAAAAGTGGCTTCACGAGCATCGTTTTGCCGAATGTGACAAACTCCGTGGCCGGGAGGTACTTCCAACGCTATCTCTAATCCACTATTATCAATATGGAATACACAGGCTCAAAGACTCCATTATAATCGACAAATCCACATTTTGCCACAATTATAAATCGAATGGTTGATTTTGAGGTTTGGTTTGGTTATTTAGTTGATTTGGGATGCATTTGGTGGATTGGTCAAACAACAAAATCTAATATCCATAAAGGATTCAAAGGAGACATAACGAGCATGGTTCGCTCGATGTGACGTACTCTACGGTGATGACGTACTTCAAATACTTGGTCTAATGGAGTTTTTATCGTACAATTATTTCCCGATGTCAAACACCTATTAAAGTAGATAAACACACTTTTTCGTTCCACCAGGAGTCAAAAGGCTCGAATCCTTAGATTTAGGTTAGTTGTTTTGTAGATTTATGATGCATTGGGTGGATCAATCAGTCAACGAAATGTAATATCCATAAAGGATTCAAAAAATGGCTTCACGAGCATCGTTTGCTGAATGTGACATACTCCATGGCTGGGAGGTACTTCCAACGCTGTCTCTAATCCACTATTATCAATATGGAATACACGGGCTCAAAGACTCCATTATAATCGATAAATCCACATTTTGCCTCAATTATAAATCCGAATGGTTGATTTTGAGGTTTGGTTTGGTTATTTAGTTGATTTGGGATGCATTTGGTGGATTGGTCAAACAACAAAATCTAAAATCCATAAAGGATTCAAAGGAGATATAACGAGCATGGTTCGCTTGATGTGACGTACTCTACGGTGATGACGTACTTCAAATACTAGGTCTAATGGAGTTTTTATCGTACAATTATTACCCGATGTCAAACACCTATTAAAGTAGATAAACACACTTTTTGGTTCCATCAGGAGTCAAAAGGCTCGAATCCCTTTAGGTTGGTTGTTTTGTAGATTTATGACGCATTGGTGGACCAATCAGTCAACGAAATGTGATATCCATAAAGGATTCAAAAAGTGGCTTCACGAACATCGTTTGCCGAATGTGACATACTCTGTGGCTGGGAGGTACTTCCAACGCTCTCTAATCCACTATTATCAATATGGAATACACGGGCTCAAAGACTCCATTATAATCAACAAATCCACATTTTGCCTCAATTATAAATCATAATGGTTGATTTTGAGGTTTGGTTTGGTTATTTAGTTGATTTGGGATGCATTTGGTGGATTGGTCAAACAACAAAATCTAAAATCGATAAAGGATTCAAAGGAGACATAACGAGTAAGGTTCGCTCGATGTGACGTACTCTACGGTGATGACGTACTTCAAATACTAGGTCTAATGGAGTTTTTATTGTACAATTATTACCCGATGTCAAACACCTATTAAAGTAGATAAACACTTTTTGGTTCCATCAGGAGTCAAAAGGCTTGAATCCTTAGATTTAGGTTGGTTGTTTTGTAGATTTATGATGCATTGGGTAGATCAATCAGTCAACGAAATGTAATATCCATAAAGGATTAAAAAAATGGCTTCACAAGCATCGTTTTGCCGAATGTGACATACTCTGTGGCTGGGAGGTACTTCCAACGCTATCTCTAATCCACTATTATCAATATGGAATACACAGGCACAAAGACTCCATTATAATCGACAAATCCACATTTTGCCTCAATTATAAATCGAATGGTTGATTTTGAGGTTTGGTTTGGTTATTTAGTTGATTTGGGATGCATTTGGTGGATTGGTCAAACAACAAAATCTAATATCCATAAAGGATTCAAAGGAGACATAACGAGCATGGTTCGCTCGATGTGACGTACTCTACGGTGATGACGTACTTCAAATACTTGGTCTAATGGAGTTTTTATCGTACAATTATTACCCGATGTCAAACACCTATTAAAGTAGATAAACACACTTTTTCGTTCCACCAGGAGTCAAAAGGCTCGAATCCTTCGATTTAGGTTAGTTGTTTTGTAGATTTATGATGCATTGGGTGGATCAATCAGTCAACGAAATGTAATATCCATAAAGGATTCAAAAAATGGCTTCACGAGCATCGTTTGCCGAATGTGACATACTCCATGGCTGGGAGGTACTTCCAACGCTATCTCTAATCCACTATTATCAATATGGAATACACGGGCTGAAAGACTCCATTATAATCGATAAATCCACATTTTGCCTCAATTATAAATCAGAATGGTTGATTTTGAGGTTTGGTTTGGTTATTTAGTTGATTTGGGATGCATTTGGTGGATTGGTCAAACAACAAAATCTAAAATCCATAAAGGATTCAAAGGAGACATAACGAGCATGGTTCGCTTGATGTGACGTACTCTACGGTGATGACGTACTTCAAATACTAGGTCTAATGGAGTTTTTATCGTACAATTATTACCCGATGTCAAACACCTATTAAAGTAGATAAACACACTTTTTGGTTCCATCAGGAGTCAAAAGGCTCGAATCCTTAGATTTAGGTTGGTTGTTTTGTAGATTTATGACGCATTGGGTGGATCAATCAGTCAACGAAATGTGATATCCATAAAGGATTCAAAAAGTGGCTTCACGAGCATCGTTTGCCGAATGTGACATACTCTGTGGCTGGGAGGTACTTCCAACGTTGTCTCTAATCCACTATTATCAACATGGAATACACGGGCTCAAAGACTCCATTATAATCAACAAATCCACATTTTGCCTCAATTATAAATCAGAATGGTTGATTTTGAGGTTTGGTTTGGTTATTTAGTTGATTTGGGATGCATTTGGTGGATTGGTCAAACAACAAAATCTAAAATCGATAAAGGATTCAAAGGAGACATAACGAGCATGGTTCGCTCGATGTGACGTACTCTACGGTGATGACGTACTTCAAATACTAGGTCTAATGGAGTTTTTATTGTACAATTATTACCCGATGTCAAACACCTATTAAAGTAGATAAACACACTTTTTGGTTCCATCAGGAGTCAAAAGGCTCGAATCCTTAGATTTAGGTTGGTTGTTTTGTAGATTTATGATGCATTGGGTAGATCAATCAGTCAACGAAATGTAATATCCATAAAGGATTCAAAAAATGGCTTCACAAGCATCGTTTTGCCGAATGTGACATACTCCGTGGCTGGGAGGTACTTCCAACGCTATCTCTAATCCACTATTATCAATATGGAATACACAGGCACAAAGACTCCATTATAATCGACAAATCCACATTTTGCCTCAATTATAAATCAGAATGGTTGATTTTGAGGTTTGGTTTGGTTATTTAGTTGATTTGGGATGCATTTGGTGGATTGGTCAAACAACAAAATCTAATATCCATAAAGGATTCAAAGGAGACATAACGAGCATGGTTCGCTCGATGTGACGTACTCTACGGTGATGACGTACTTCAAATACTTGGTCTAATGGAGTTTTTATCGTACAATTATTACCCGATGTCAAACACCTATTAAAGTAGATAAACACACTTTTTCGTTCCATCAGGAGTCAAAAGGCTCGAATCCTTAGATTTAGGTTGGTTGTTTTGTAGATTTATGACGCATTGGGTGGATCAATCAGTCAACGAAATGTGATATCCATAAAGGATTCAAAAAGTGGCTTCACGAACATCGTTTGCCGAATGTGACATACTCTATGGCTGGGAGGTACTTCCAACGCTGTCTCTAATCCACTATTATCAATATGGAATACACGGGCTCAAAGACTCCATTATAATCGACAAATCCACATTTTGCCTCAATTATAAATCAGAATGGTTGATTTTGAGGTTTGGTTTGGTTATTTAGTTGATTTGGGATGCATTTGGTGGATTGGTCAAACAACAAAATCTAAAATCCATAAAGGATTCAAAGGAGACATAACGAGCATGGTTCGCTTGATGTGACGTACTCTACGGTGATGACGTACTTCAAATACTAGGTCTAATTGAGTTTTTATCATACAATTATTACCCGATGTCAAACACCTATTAAAGTAGATAAACACACTTTTTGGTTCCATCAGGAGTCAAAAGGCTCGAATCCTTAGATTTAGGTTGGTTGTTTTGTAGATTTATGACGCATTGGGTCGATCAATCAGTCAACGAAATGTAATATCCATAAAGGATTCAAAAAATGGCTTCACAAGCATCGTTTGCCGAATGTGACATACTCCGTGGCTGGGAGGTACTTCCAACGCTGCCTCTAATCCACTATTATCAATATGGAATACACGGGCTCAAAGACTCCATTATAATCGACAAATCAACATTTTGCCTCAATTATAAATCAGAATGGTTGATTTTGCGGTTTGGTTTGGTTATTTAGTTGATTTGGGATGCATTTGGTGGATTGGTCAAACAACAAAATCTAAAATCCATAAAGGATTCAAAGGAGACATAACGAGCATGGTTCGCTTGATGTGACGTACTCTACGGTGATGACGTACTTCAAATACTAGGTCTAATGGAGTTTTTATCGTACAATTACTACCCGATGTCAAACACCCTATTAAAGTAGATAAACACACTTTTTGGTTCCATCAGGAGTCAAAAGGCTTGAATCCTTAGATTTAGGTTGGTTGTTTTGTAGATTTATGACGCATTGGGTCGATCAATCAGTCAACGAAATGTAATATCCATAAAGGATTCAAAAAATGGCTTCACAAGCATCGTTTGCCGAATGTGACATACCCGGGGCTTGGGAGGTACTTCCAACGCTGTCTCTAATCCACTATTATCAATATGAAATACACGGGCTCAAAGACTCCATTATAATTGACAAATCCACATTTTGCCTCAATTATAAATCAGAATGGTTGATTTTGAGGTTTGGTTTGGTTATTTAGTTGATTTGGGATGCATTTGGTGGATTGGTCAAACAACAAAATCTAAAATCCATAAAGGATTCAAACGAGACATAACGAGCATGGTTCGCTTGATGTGACGTACTCTACGGTGATGACGTACTTCAAATACTAGATCTAATGGAGTTTTTATCGTACAATTATTACCCGATGTCAAACACCTATTAAAGTGGATAAACACACTTTTTGGTTCCATCATGAGTCAAAAGGCTCGAATCCTTAGATTTAGGTTGGTTGTTTTGTAGATTTATGATGCATAGGGTAGATCAATCAGTCAACGAAATGTAATATCCATAAAGGATTCAAAAAAAGGCTTCACGAGCATCGTTTGCCGAATGTGACATACCCGTGGTCGGGAGGTACTTCCAACGGCTGTTCTAATCCACTATTATCAATATGAAATACACAGGCTCAAAGACTCCATTACAATCGACAAATGCACATTTTGCCTCAATTATAAATCAGAATGGTTGATTTTGAGGTTTGGTTTGCTTATTTAGTTGATTTGGGATGCATTTGGTGGATTGGTCAAACAACAAAATCTAAAATCCATAAAGGATTCAAACGAGACATAACGAGCATGGTTCGCTCTGATTTGACGTACTCACGGTAGAAGTCACAAGAACCTTTTGCCGGGGGGGGGGGGGGGGGGGGGGGGGGGGGGGGGGGGGGGGGGGGGGGGGGGGGGTTTTGGTGGTTGGGGGGTGGTTGTTTTGGGGTTTGGTTTGTTTTTGTTGTTTGGGTGTGTGGGTGGTGGGGTGGGGGGGGGGGGTATGTTGTGTTGTGGGGTGGGGGTGGGGGGGATGACGTACTTCAAATACTAGGTCTAATTGAGTTTTTATCATACAATTATTACCCGATGTCAAACACCTATTAAAGTAGATAAACACACTTTTTGGTTCACATTCGGTAAACGATGCTCGTGAAGCCATTTCTTGAATCCTTTATGGATAATACATTTCATTGACTGATTGATCCACCCAATGCATCATAAATCTGCAAAACAACCAACCTAAATCTAAGGATTCGAGCCTTTTGACTCCTGATGGAACCAAAAAGTGTGTTTATCTACTTTAATAGGTGTTTGACATCGGGTAATAATTGTACGATAAAAACTCCATTAGACCTAGTATTTGAAGTACGTCATCACCGTAGAGTACGTCACATCAAGCGAACCATGCTCGTTATGTCTCCTTTAATCCTTTATGGATTTTAGATTTTGTTGTTTGACCAATCCACCAAATGCATCCCAAATCAACTAAATAACCAAACCAAACCTCAAAATCAACCATTCTGATTTATAATTGTGGCAAAATGTGGATTTGTCGATTATAATGGAGTCTTTGAGCCTGTGTATTCCATATTGATAATAGTGGATTAGAGACGACTGTTGGAAGTACCTCACAGCCCCGAGTATGTCACATTCGGCAAACGATGCTCGTGAAGCCACTTTTTGAATCCTTTATGGATATCGCATTTCGTTGATCGATTGATCCACCCAATGCGTCATAAATCTACAAAACAACCAACCTAAATCTAAGGATTCGAGGCTTTTGACTCCGATGGAACCAAAAAGTGTGTTTATCTACTTTAATAGGCTTTTGACATCGGGTAATAATTGTACGATAAAAACTCCATTAGACCTAGTATTTGAAGTACGTCATCACCGTAGAGTACGTCACATCAAGCGAACCATGCTCGTTATGTCTCCTTTGAATCCTTTATGGATTTTAGATTTTGTTGTTTGACCAATCCACCAAATGCATCCCAAATCAACTAAATAACCAAACCAAACCTCAAAATCAACCATTCCGATTTATAATTGAGGCAAAATGTGGATTTGTCGATTATAATGGAGTCTTTGAGCCTGTGTATTCCATATTGATAATAGTGGATTAGAGACAGCGGTTGAAGTACCTCACAACCACGGAGTATGTCACATTCGGCAAACGATGCCCGTGAAGCCACTTTTTGAATCCTTTATGGATATCACATTTCGTTGACTGATTGATCCACCCAATGCGTCATAAATCTACAAAACAACCAACCTAAATCTAAGGATTCGAGCCTTTTGACTCCTGATGGAACCAAAAAGTGTGTTTATCTACTTTAATAGGTGTTTGACATCGGGTAATAATTGTACGATAAAAACTCCATTAGACCTAGTATTTGAAGTACGTCATCACCGTAGAGTACGTCACATCAAGCGAACCATGCTCGTTATGTCTCCTTTAATCCTTTATGGATTTTAGATTTTGTTGTTTGACCAATCCACCAAATGCATCCCAAATCAACTAAATAACCAAACCAAACCTCAAAATCAACCATTCTGATTTATAATTGTGGCAAAATGTGGATTTGTCGATTATAATGGAGTCTTTGAGCCCGTGTATTCCATATTGATAATAGTGGATTAGAGACAGCGTTGGAAGTACGTCACAGCCCCGGAGATGTCACATTCGGGACCAAACGATGCTCGTGAAGCCACTTTTTGAATCCTTTATGGATATCGCATTTCGTTGACTGATTGATCCACCCAATGCGTCATAAATCTACAAAACAACCAACCTAAATCTAAGGATTCGAGGCTTTTGACTCCTGATGGAACCAAAAAGTGTGTTTATCTACTTTAATAGGCTTTTGACATCGGGTAATAATTGTACGATAAAAACTCTATTAGACCTAGTATTTGAAGTACGTCATCACCGTAGAGTACGTCACATCAAGCGAACCATGCTCGTTATGTCTCCTTTGAATCCTTTATGGATTTTAGATTTTGTTGTTTGACCAATCCACCAAATTGACAGACAAGATTTTTAGCCTCTCTAAAAGAGCTAGCTAATGTCGTTAAATCTCTTCAAGATAATAAATTCCCTAAGTTTGCACTAAAAGAATAGCAAGAAGAAAGGGGTCGAACCCACAGGATTAACCTAGTCCTCTAGTTCTCAAATCAAAGCACCCAATTACTCTTGTTCTATAAAATGTCTTGGCAAAAAGTTTTCTTTTTTTAAACTAAAGATCTAATTTTTTATTTGGTTTTCTCGAATAAACAAAGAAAGTAAACCGATTTTAGGATTAAGATTCAAGGATTAAAAGCATCTAGGGTCACAATTTCACCTCCCTATGTTATCTCTACTGGTTCATGGTATTAGGGTTGTCGATTGAAAACATGCTAAACATAAGCTAAGGACAACAAATGGTCATTGAGGTCCTTTTAAGAGTTGTATGCCAGAATGGTCATCTAAACACACAAACATGCAAAGCCAATAAATCATACTTGCAAAAGGATAATGATCACACCAATTACAAATAAGTTATGAATCTCAATCCGCCCCAAACTAGGGCTAAGAATATCAAGGTGTACATCCAAAGATAGAACTTAAGAACAGATTCATAAAACATGCAAAACTCAATCATCCAAACCCAAATATTCATAAACACAGCAAAGCAACAAGGGGGCTACATTGCTCCCCTAGATTAAAAGACTACTCACGCATGATTACAAGCAAAACCATAGCAGAAAAGCTAAACATCTTCTTCTTGATCACACGCACAGCAAAGCTTCAAATCCAAGCTCCAAAATCCGCGACGGCTGCTGCGACGGCTGCGACGGCTACTCTCCTAGGTCAAGGACAGCCTCCAAGACGTGGAGCCTCTCTCTCTCTCTCTAAAACGTGTAGGGGGGTTAGGCATGTCTAGCAAGGGGCGTGGAGCTCTTATTTATAGAGTTTGGATGGGCCTTGAGGTGTGTAACCTAGCCCACTTATCAAAACGGCGTAGTTTTGATAAGTAACACTCGAAACATTAAAAACTCTATCTTCCATCCAAAATTTGGACATGGGCCTTCAGGAACAAATGATCAGCATGGAAAAACGATAGGATCGGTCCAAAAATATCTCTGCACGCCAATTTGCACGTGATATGGTGAATTCACGTGCACCTCCAAATCAGCTCAAACTTCTCCCCAAGCTTCCTTGCATCTTGTAGAGGCCTGAGAGGCAAAAATAGGCTTGCACGTGAATTGGGTGAATTCACGTGCAGATCCAAATCAGCTCCAAATGCTCTGAAATTTCTGTGGCAGGTAGAGGACATCATTCCAAGCAACTTTTGTTCTTGCACGCCAATTGTTTGAGGCCATCTACTATGTCAAAAGTGAGGTCCAAAACCTGCCAAAACAGCTTAAAAACGCATGTATTTGCAACTAGCATCTTCCTAGGGGTTAGAGCAAATATATATGAAATATGAGGCAATAAGGCTCTAATCATGCTCTTAAACATCCTAAATAAATACTAGAATAACGGCATAAAATGCACGTTATCAAATACACCACACTTGAACCATTGCTTGTCCTCAAGCAAAAACATACAAGCATGCAAAAATAAAATAAACATGCAGTCAAACGGAAGAAAAATAAAATAACAATCAAGGAGAATCATGGTTTCCTAAGCATGCAACTCTATCATGATGAAATGGGAATTTAAGCATCAAAATGAGTCATAGCTTAGTTCATTCATGTCCATATCCCTAGTCCAACAACCATGCAATATCTCCACTTAAATTTCAGATATGAGCAAGCAATCCATGATAAAATAGCACCTAGTTTCCCTTTAAGTTCTTACCAAGGATAAGCAGCCTCACTCAAATATAATAATTCTCAAGCCCAATACCTATCAATGAACAATGGATGGAAAAACTCTATCTCTACACTCGCCATCAGCTATTGATTAAGTACTTGCCAAGCAATCATGAGAGTTCCCTATTGTGCTCATCAAAGAAAACACACTCACTATTCTACTTTATTTCAACTCACACTCTATTCTAAACTCAATAAAACAAAACATGAGCCAAAGAATTGAGCTCAACACTCTCAAAACAAAACACAATTCAGCCAATGTGGCTTCACAAATCTAAACAATCACACATAAACATCAAGCCATTGTGGCTTTTATTCTGAGTCTTTTTTTCTTTTCTTTTTTTCTTTTTTTTTTCTTTTCTGTTTTTTTTTTAAAGTAATAACCTTACAAGGTTGCATTTTATGCTCTCCCTTGATGGATTATTCACTCTTTTTTTTTTACTCACATAACACATAAATAAGACTGATTTTTCTAATGCATGCCCCTTGCCATTTTGCTACATAAGGAGATACAGAAATTCATTGATGTCTCACATCCCATTTTCCAATTAAGTGATGGCTTTTTCACATTCCATATCACAGCCTTTTCCAATAATATCTCAAAATAAAGAAAAGAATGCAAAGACAGTCACAATGACTTAGAGGTCTTGCATCCTAACTCCACACACCAAACACTGAGCACTAATAAGTAATCACATGCTTACTTGACTCCTACCATTAAATAACCAATGTTGAATGCAAGAAGAGTAGCAAATCAAACTATTACCCATAAACCATAAATGTCACTCAATGGCTAAAAAGAAGCTGTTCTCATTTTTCATTTCTTTTTCACTCAACTTTAAAGGTTACTTAGGTCTATCATAGCATTTCATGCTCAGCTAATATTTAAAACTCAGCTCCAAAAACATGGTGATATCATTCAAGAGATATAGACATGATTAAACCAATTCAGAGCACATTTTAACTACTTTAACACCCTTATCACAACATGATACTAATGTGGCATAAAAATTAAATTTTAAGCCAAAATTGCATACTTAATATCCATGTCTCCACAAACAAATCATTCAAGCAAACAACTCAAACAATCATGCAACAAAAAAACAATTTTTTTTTTTTAAATAAAACATGCAATCACAACATAAAAGACAAGCAAATGGCTCAAGTCACTCCCATACACCACACTTAAAATATGCTATGTCCGCATGGCATAAAAGAAAGAGTAGGAAAAACAGTTACCCCTGGTTTGGCACACTTGTAATAGTAGATGACATTGGCCACCATTCGTCGCACTCGAGCCACAAAGTCACCGACGTCTCGCCGCGCACTTCCCAATTTTCCTTCCCTTGCAGAATACCCATCATGTAGTAGCAAACAAAGATCCACAGCTGAATTGGTCAGGCTGTTGGGGAATTTGCATTTCATTGTAGTGAATAAGAGGGAGCTTGTCCGCCAACAAGCCTTCTTTGATCATTGCCACTTTCATGCGTTTGATGAACCCATGCACTAACTGTCTTTTCCGTCTAGCAAACCCTTCGCCTTGGCTTGGATCATATAGCACAGCATGGCCTACATCCAGATTCACACGGACAAGTACATAGTGGCGGTCAATGTGCACCTGGAATCGGCACCTCATGCATACCATGCCAAGGGCGGTGCCCTTCATTCTCTCCATTAATGCGTTGGCGCCACACCTCTTCGGACAAGGGTTGATTGAAAAGCTCACACGGCATGATGGAAGTGTACCCAACTAAGGGGTAATTATGAGGCTCGGCCTCCACTACATACCGCATGGTCCTGGAGAAGAGGTCTATCTCGTCGGCATAGAGATATTCATTCTCCGAGATCCTCTTCAAGCTAAAAGGAGTGAAGATATCATTATCCCGTATAAATCGAGCCCTATGACCTGTGGAATTGATGAATTCTTCAAATGCTTTGCTTGGCTCTCTTCGACGATAAAGCCGGATTAATGATTAAATGAACAGGAGGGCCAAGTAGATCTTCAGGTTCAAGCGGGCATGTATGCACCCCAAGATACCGGAAGTATAGCGGCACCAGGGCCTGAGAATATGCAGGATCCGTAAAAGGCCGGAAGGGTGAATACCCCTGCTGCTCCTGCCTCCTCTTGAGGTTGGAAGGGTGAATACCCTGTTGCTGGCGCCGCCTCCCTCCTTGGATGATAATGAGATGGCCGAGCTGAAGGTTCTTGTTGAGGTGGATCTGCCTGGGCTGGATAAGCATCTTCAGGGGATGGAGAGGGTTCTTCATCAGATATCTCCACTATAGGAGAACGTTTTGAGGCTTTCCTCTTGCTCAAAGCCTTCCAGATTTTGCCTAGGAGGCCCTTGACTTCTTTATTGTCCTTCCTCGGGGCTTCCACCTCGTGCTGGGTTCCTGGCATTGGCCTCCCCGAGCCGCTGTGTTTCTTGCCTCCAAGCTTCGATAGATGCAGCAGGAGGAGCTTCCGGGGCCTCCCATGCTCTAGGTGATGCATGAGCAGCTACATCTGGGGCCTCCCATGCTCTGGTTCTAGGTTGTGAAGTAGCTTGTTGGTCTCCCAGAGATGAGTGCCATTAATTCTTCAAATTGGGCATTAGTGATGTGCCCATTAGTGACTGCCCAATTGATGACCTCCACTTCACTCACCACCTGCCCACTAATGCCTTGAAAGAAATTGAAAATGTCTTCTTTGTGTACATTGAACTGCATGTACATGGCGGTGAGTCTCGGATAGAGTCTCGCTTCCTTTGATCCAAATGAGGAGAAGTCTCCCTTGCAAAGTCCGTGGATCGCACCACATGAACACTATGCCTAGCGGGTGTGATGGAGGAGGAACATTGGTTGCCCAATGACCTCTCGTATCGACCCCCAAACCTCCTTCAGCTTGCAATACTCTTAACACCCGGTGAGAAGGAAAAGTAATGCTCTCCATGGAGGAAAAATGCAAAGCAGGCATGCTTTGAAATATCATACACAAAATTCCGCCATTGATCCGCTTGGATGAGTTTTTCTTCCACCAGTTAAAAATGGTAGTGGCCCAATCCACATTTAGCATATGATCAATGCTATACATGAACTCCGGTGTGGCTTAGGCACACTATCTAGCCCACCGGTCCGAATCAATAAGCATTTCCCTACCAGGTAAGCTAGGCATCTAAATTTTCCAACAAAACCATTCTTGGTATACCGCTTCGACTTTGAAATTTTCTAGCATAGTTACATGCGGTACCAAATTCTCCTAGGCTTAGGCGAGGGAAACTATTACCGGGTTCGGGGAGGTTAAAGCAATTTCTAATAATATCAGGGGTTATTCCGACATAAACCCCTTGCACAACCCCCTATCGGTTCATCCTCATTCCCAGGAGACAGATGCATAGAAGTCTTGTAAGGCAGAATAGGGAAATAGGCGGTGGCGATACTAACCTTTGTAATCCCGAGTTTGAATTTTAACAGCCACCTCTCTAGCCCAGCCACTACAAGCCTCCAAAGCCTGCATATCAAGAGCATGCCCCAAGAGTATCTCCTCCTCAGTTTGGCTATCAGCACTAGGTGAGTGCACCTCCTCTTGGCCAGTCCTCCTTGTGCGCACCATCTTTGGAATGAGAAAATAAGAACAAGGGCAAAACCGAAGAGCAAGAGAGCAAAAGGCGAGCTTCTCTAATACTCGGATCTGGAGTGATTTTGGTGTGGAAGCCTTTGAAGATGGCCTCCTTTATATAGCGTGCGAAGGAAAGATGCTCCAATTGGCGTGATACACGTGCCCCTAACTTTTCGAGTGTTCCACCAAAATACCCTCTCGCACGTGAATTGGCTGAATTGGTGTGCAGGTCAGAATGGTCCCAAACTTTGGTGGTGGGTCCCCACTGAGCTGGCAAGCAATACTTCCTTCTGCACGTGAATTGTGGGAAGCTTCTAGGAGGGCTAAAATCGGTATTTTGCATTTTTGGGCCTCCATATGACAGATAGAAATTCACGTGCAAGAGTAAACGTGATTCACATGGTCTTCATCTACCATTCCAGAAAGTTACAGCTCAAAAGGAGGTGCACGTGAATTGGGCAATTTACGTGCAAAATCACGTTCAGGCCCAAACTGGCCCAAATTTCTCCACTGAGTTGCTTATGCATTATGGACCATCTTTAACTCTTGCACGTGAATTGTTTGAGCCCATCTTCAAGCACTTTTGGGCTTCACTTGCTCCTTGCTCCTTGACTTTGACTTTAAAAACAATTCCACAAGTTCAGGACCCAAAAATTTTCTCATCCTGCACATGGTTAGCTAAGAAAGGAACAAAGTCTCCTGCACAATGGTTAGCTTGCAAACAAATTTATTGAAGAAAATAAATAAAAGAAATAACATAAAATAAAATAAAACATAGCAATAAACATTGGGTTGCCTCCCAATCAGCGCTTTATTTAAAGTCTGTAGCTAGACTTGCAGTTATGATCAAGCAATGGTGAAAGAGAGGGAATCAACTATCTCCTCTCGAGTTGAATCAAAGTAAGGTTTCAGCCTATTGCCATTCACCCAAAATTTCTTGCCATCTACAACTTGGAGCTCAAAGCTCCCATATGGCTTCTTATCAACTATCACAAAAGGTCCCATCCACTTGGACCTTAATTTGCCAGAAATAACCTCAACCTTGTGTTAAATAGAAGAACTTTCTGTCCTAAGGTTAAAGGTTCATTGTTGAGTTGCCTATCATGCCATTTCTTAGTTCTTTCTTTTGTAAAATTTAGCACTATCATAGGCATCCAACCTAAGCTCATCTAACTCAATTAATTGAGTCATCCTAAGTTCCTTGATCTCTTGTGGGTTGAAATTTAACTTCTTCAAGGCCCAATGAGCCTTGTGTTCAAGTTCCACAGGCAAGTGACATGCCTTACCATATAGAATACGGTAAGGTGATATCCCAATGGGAGTCTTGTAAGCTGTCCTATATGCCCATAAGGCTTTATCAAGCCTTTGAGACCAATCTTTCCTATTGGCTCCAACAGTTTTCTCTAAAATGGCCTTAATCTCCCTGTTGGACACTTCTGCTTGTCCATTAGCTTGTGGGTGGTAAGCTAAAGACTTCCTATGAGTGACACCATACTTGTTCAATAATTTATCAAACAATTTGTTGCAGAAATGACTACCCTCATCACCGATTATAGCCCTTGGTGTCCCAAAACGGCTAAAGATGTTCCTAGTAAGGAAGTGAGTCACAACCCTAGCATCATTCACTCTAGTAGGAATAGCTTCTACCCACTTAGACACATAATCCACAAGAAGCAAAATGTATAAATACCCATCGTAATTGGGGAAGGGCCCCATGAAGTCAATGCCCCAAATGTCAAAAATTTCAACTGGAAGAATTCCAGGTTAATGGCATCTCATTTTTCCTAGATAGACCACCTACCCTTTGACATCTATCACACTTTTTGATGTAGACATAGGTGTCTTTCACCATGTGAGGCCAATAAAAGCCACACTGCATGATCTTAGCCACAGTTCTTTGCACCCCAAAGTGGCCCCCATAATGTGATGCATGACAATGATGTATTATGTCATCTACCTCCTCCTCAAGGACACACTTTCTTATGATTTGGTCTGGACACCTCCTATAAAGAATTGGGTCTTCCCAAATGTATTTCCTAGCATCCACTACCAATTTCTTTCTCTGGTGGTAGTCTAACTGTTTGGGTATGAACCCAGTGGCTAAATAATTTGCTATGTCAGCAAACCAAGGAAGATGATGCACCTCAAACAACTTCTCATCAGGAAAGTCATCTACAATGGGTAGAGACTTAGGTGCATTCTCCACACGTGAGAGGTGATCAGCCACAGAATTTAGGGCTCCCTTTGTGTCTCTAATTTCAAGGTCAAATTCCTGTAAGAGGAGAACCCATCTAATCAAGCGTGGCTTAGCTTCTTTTTTAGCTGATAACGTGCATTTTATGCCATTATTCTAGTGTTTATTTAGGATGTTTAAGAGCATGATTAGAGCCTTATTGCCTCATATATCATATATATTTGCTCTAACCCCT
The DNA here is from genome assembly GCA_023512835.1 of Taxillus chinensis. Taxonomy (NCBI): domain Eukaryota; kingdom Viridiplantae; phylum Streptophyta; class Magnoliopsida; order Santalales; family Loranthaceae; genus Taxillus; species Taxillus chinensis. The sequence continues at coordinate 9,690,486 of CM042087.1, forward strand.
AGGAAGATACTATTTGCAAATACATGCGTTTTTAAGCTGTTTTGGCAGATTTTGCACCTCACTTTTGATATAGTAGATGGCCTCAAACAATTTGCGTGCAAGAACAAAAGTTTCTTAGAATGATGTCCTCTACCTACCACAGAAATTTCAGAGCATTTGGAGCTGAACGTGAATTCACCCATTTCACGTGCAAGCCTATTTTTGCCTCTCAGGCCTCTACAAGATGCAAGGAAGCTTGGGGAGAAGTTTGAGCTGATTTGGAGGTGCACGTGAATTCACCATATCACGTGCAAATTGGCGTGCAGAGATATTTTTGGACCGATCCAATCGTTTTTCCATGCTGATCATTTGTTCCTGAAGGCCCAAGTCCAAATTGTGGATGGAAGATAGAGTTTTTAATGTTTCGAGTGTCACTTATCAAAACTACGTCGTTTTGATAGATGGGCTAGGTTACACACCTCAAAGCCCATCCAAACTCTATAAATACAAGCCTCCACGCCTCGCTAGCCATGCCTAACCCCCTACACGTTTTAGAGAGAGAGAGGCTCCACGACTTGGAGGTGCTCCTTGACCTAGGAGAGCAGCCCGTCGTAGCGGCCGTCGCAGATTTCGGAGCCCTGGATTTGAAGCTTTGCTGTGCGCGTGATCAAGAAGAAGATGTTGAGCTTTTCCGCTTTGGTTTTGCTTGTAATCATGCGTGAGTAGTCTTTTAATCTAGGGGAGCAATGTAGCCCCCTTGTTGCTTTGCTGTGTTTATGAATATTGGGTTTGGATGATTGAAGTTTTGCATGTTTTATGAATCTGTTCTTAAGTTCTATCTTTGGATGTACACCTTGGTATTCTTAGCCCTAGTCCGGGCGGATTGAGATTCATAACTTATTTGTAATTGGTGTGATCATTATCCTTTTGCAAGTATGATTTATTGGCTTTGCATGTTTGTGTGTTTTGATGACCATTCTGGCATACAACTCTTAAAAGGACCTCAATGACCATTTGTTGTCCTTGGCTTATGTTTAGCATGTTTTCAATCGGACAACCCTAATACCATGAACCAGAGAGATAACATAGGGAGGTGAAATTGTGACCCTAGATGCTTTTAATCCTTGAAACTTAATCCTAAAATCAGTTTACTTTCTTTGTTTATTCAAAAACCAAATAAAAATTAGATCTTTAGTTTAAAAAAGAAAACTTTTTGCCAAGACATTTTATAGAACAAGAGTAATTGGGTGTTTTGATTTAAGAACTAGAGAACTAGGTTAATCCCTGTGGGTTCGACCCCTTTCTTGCTGCTATTCTTTTAGTGCAAACTTAGGGAATTTATTATTTTGAAGAGAGATTTAACGACATTAGCTAGCTCTTTTAGAGAGGCTAAAAATCTTGTCTGTCAAATTGGCGCCGTTGCCGGGGATTCAACGGTTAACTAGTTTTTAAAATCAACATTGAGTGAAATTGTTTGAATTCTGATCTTGGTGTTTTATTTTGTCTTTTACTTTCTGTTATTTTGTGTTCTTTATTTGTTTATTTTGCATTGTTCGGAGTTGCTGGGTGTGTTCTTGTTGTTTTACAGGAACATACACCAAGAGTTTGAGGTATTGCTAGTTGTGTATGCGATGATGGGAACTTGTGTCCTTTAATCCAGAACCTGAACAGCACTCCAATGGACAGAAAGTTTGGAGATGAGGAGGAGCTAACCGTGGAAGAATGTTTGGAAAGGATGATCCAAGGCAACAAATATTTGTGGGAAAACCAAGGGAAAGATGAGGAGAATTCAATGATGGCAGACCAACATGTTTATGTTCCAGGCCATGCAATGGATCAATTTTCATATAGTGCTTGGGATTGCACTGTCTATGATTCTCCCACAAGCGAGTTATTCATACCAGGAGCCTCCTTGTTATGGTGAGAGTATTAATGGAGATGGTAGAGAAGTATGGCCAACTTACACCCAACCTGAGGGTGACTACTATCCACAAGAGCCACCACCGAGGAGTTTAATGGTTTCTTCAATGGATATTCCGAGAATAGATGGGTTGGGCAATATCAAGATGAAGCTTACTATGAAGGCCCACTCTATGGCAATTATTGTCCATATCAACAACAAGAGTGGCAGCCCCAAGTTGAAGATGAAGAAACCAGAGAGAGGTAGAGGATTTGAATGAAAGGCTAGGACGTATGGAGACTACCATAAAAAAATATGGAGCAATTATTGATGAGTATGGCTCAAAATGTAAATACTGGAGTCTCATCTCACTCCTTTGCTGATGACATAGAGATAAACACTCGAAGAGAATTGCAAAGCCATCACCCCAACTTCCATGAATCAATCTTTCAGTCCTGCCTCACAAGAATGGGAGTTTTCTCGCTAATAATGATTCTGAAGATGAAGCTCGCATTCTAGATGGTCAAACCATTAATGCCGCTATAGAACAAGAAGTGGACAAAAGGGCAATGTTTCATTATGATGAGGTGGTCCCTCCACCACAATTTAATAGCCCATGTGATGTATCCATTTCAACTCTTCCCATGGTTGGAGCTTATGAGGACAATTTTTCCATCCAAGAAGAAGAGAGAAGACTTGAATTGTTCAGGGGTGTTAGAAGAACACGAGAAACCAATAAATGACAACCCAAGGATGCAAGCAACAAATCTTGGATGATGATGCTATAATTCTCATATCCGAAGGCACATCAAACCAAGGTACTCTTTATGAAGACAAGCGACATGAGCCCACCACTACTATGTTTGCTTTGGAATCATCTTCCCTTATACAAGAGGAGGAAGTGCTTGACAAGGGAGGTAACCATGCGTGCGTCATGACTACTCCAATTGTGGAGTATGCTGAATTTGTGTTACCACCTCGATGGAATGAGAGGAAGGAGAACCATAAGTTTATGGAGGTGTCTCCCTATCAACAATTGAATCAGGAGTTCAAGTGGCTCCCACGAAGGTTCATTCATCCGATTGCTATGGTCTATGAGACTGCCGAGGTTTACAATGCCAGGATGAAAGCCTTTCATACATTGGTTGAGTTTAGTATGACAAAGTCTAGCTACGGACTTTAAATAAAGCGCTGGTTGGGAGGCAACCCAATGTTTATTCTTTGTGTTTTATTTTATGTTATTTTCTTTTATTTATTTTATTCAATAAATTGTTTGCAAGCTAACCATTGTGCAGGAGACTTTGCTTCTTTCTTAACTAATAAAGAGAGGCCATCTTCAAAGGCTTCCACACCAAAATCACTCCGGTGGAATCTTTGCTTGCTACTACATGATGGCTATTCTGCAAGGAGAGAAACTTGGGAAGTGCGCGGCGAGACGTCGGTTGACTTTGTGGCTCAAGGCGACGAATGGTGGCCAATGTCATCTACTATTACAGCTTGCCAAACCAGGGGTAAGTATTTTCCTACTCCCTATTTTATGCCATGAGGACATAGCATATTTTAAGTGTGGTGTATGGGAGTGACTTGAGCCACTTGCTTGTCTTTTATGTTGTGATTGCATGTTTTATCTAATTCTAAAAAAAAATGTTTTTAGTTGCATGATTGTTTGAGTTGTTTGCTTGAATGATTTGCTTGTGGAGGCATGGATATTAAGTATGCAATTTTGGCTTAAAATTTAATTTTTTATGCCACATTAGTATCATGTTGTGATAAGGGTATTAAAGTAGTTAAAATGTGCTTTGAATTGGTTTAATCATGTCTTTATCTTTTGAATGATATCACCATGTTTTTGGAGCTGAGTTTTGAATATTAGCTGAGCATGAAATGCTATGATAGACCTAAGTAACCCTTAAAGTTGAGTGAAAAAGAAATGAAAAATGAGAACAGCTTCTTTTTAGCCCTTGAGTGACATTTATGGTTTTTGGGTAATAGTTTGATTTGCTACTCTTCTTTGCACTTAACATTGGTTATTTAATGGTAGGAGTCAAGTAAGCATGTGATTACTTATTAGTGCTCGAGTGTTTGGTGTGTGGAGTTAGGATGCAAGACCTCTAAGTCATTGTGACTGTCTTTGCATTCTTTTCTTTATTTTGAGATATTATTGGAAAAGGTTGTGATATAGAATGTGAAAAAGCCATCACTTAATTGGGAAATGGGATGTGAGACATTAATGAATTTGCTCTCTCCTTATGTAGCAAAATGGCAAGGAGTTTGCATTAGAAAAATCAGTCTTAATTATGTGTTATGTGAGTAAAAAAAAAAAAAGAGTGAATAATCCATCAAGGGAGAGCATAAAATGCAACCTTGTAAGGTTATTACTAAAAAAAAGAAAAGAAAAAAAAAGAAAGATTCAGAATAAAAGCCACAATGGCTTGATGTTTATGTGTGATTATTTATTTGTGAAGCCACGTTGGCTGAATTGTGTTTTGTTTTAAGAGTGTTGAGCTAAATTCTTTAGCTCATGTTTTGTTTATTCAGTTAGTAGACTAGAGTGTGAGTTTATTGAGTTTAGACTAGAGTGTGAGTTCAAATAAAGTAGAATAGAGAGTGTGTTTTCTTTGATGAGCACAATAGGGAACTCTCGTGATTGCTTGGCAAGTACTTAATCAATAGCTGATGGCGAGTGTAGAGATAGAGTTTTCCATCCATTGTTCATTGATAGGTATTGGGCTTGAGCATTATTATATTTGAGTGAGGCTGCTTATCCTTGGTAAGAACTTAAAGGGAAACTAGGTGCTATTTTATCATGGATTGCTTGCTCATATCTGAAATTTAAGTGGAGATATTGCATGGTTGTTGGACTAGGGATATGGACATGAATGAACTAAGCTATGACTCATTTTGATGCTTAAATTCCCATTTCATCATGATAGAGTTGCATGCTTAGGAAACCATGATTCTCCTTGATTGTTATTTTATTTTTTCTTCCGTTTGACTGCGTGTTTATTTTATTTTTGCATGCTTGTATTTTTTGCTTGAGGACAAGCAATGGTTCAAGTGTGGTGTATTTGATAACGTGCATTTTATGCCATTATTCTAGTGTTTATTTAGGATGTTTAAGAGCATGATTAGAGCCTTATTGCCTCATATATCATATATATTTGCTCTAACCCCTAGGAAGATACTATTTGCAAATACATGCGTTTTTAAGCTGTTTTGGCAGATTTTGCACCTCACTTTTGACATAGTAGATGGCCTCAAACAATTTGCGTGCAAGAACAAAAGTTTCTTAGAATGATGTCCTCTACCTACCACAGAAATTTCAGAGCATTTGGAGCTGAACGTGAATTCACCCATTTCACGTGCAAGCCTATTTTTGCCTCTCAGGCCTCTACAAGATGCAAGGAAGCTTGGGGAGAAGTTTGAGCTGATTTGGAGGTGCACGTGAATTCACCATATCACGTGCAAATTGGCGTGCAGAGATATTTTTGGACCGATCCAATCGTTTTTCCATGCTGATCATTTGTTCCTGAAGGCCCAAGTCCAAATTGTGGATGGAAGATAGAGTTTTTAATGTTTCGAGTGTCACTTATCAAAACTACGTCGTTTTGATAGATGGGCTAGGTTACACACCTCAAAGCCCATCCAAACTCTATAAATACAAGCCTCCACGCCTCTGCTAGCCATGCCTAACCCCCCTACACGTTTTAGAGAGAGAGAGAGGCTCCACGACTTGGAGGTGCTCCTTGACCTAGGAGAGCAGCCGTCGTAGCAGCCGTCGCAGATTTCGGAGCCTGGATTTGAAGCTTTGCTGTGCGCGTGATCAAGAAGAAGATGTTGAGCTTTTCTGCTTTGGTTTTGCTTGTAATCATGCGTGAGTAGTCTTTTAATCTAGGGGAGCAATGTAGCCCCCTTGTTGCTTTGCTGTGTTTATGAATATTGGGTTTGGATGATTGAAGTTTTGCATGTTTTATGAATCTGTTCTTAAGTTCTATCTTTGGATGTACACCTTGGTATTCTTAGCCCTAGTCTGGGGCGGATTGAGATTCATAACTTATTTGTAATTGGTGTGATCATTATCCTTTTGCAAGTATGATTTATTGGCTTTGCATGTTTGTGTGTTTTGATGACCATTCTGGCATACAACTCTTAAAAGGACCTCAATGACCATTTGTTGTCCTTGGCTTATGTTTAGCATGTTTTCAATCAGACAACCCTAATACCATGAACCAGTAGAGATAACATAGGGAGGTGAAATTGTGACCCTAGATGCTTTTAATCCTTGAAACTTAATCCTAAAATCAGTTTACTTTCTTTGTTTATTCAGAAAACCAAATAAAAATTAGATCTTTAGTTTAAAAAAAGAAAACTTTTTGCCAAGACATTTTATAGAACAAGAGTAATTGGGTGTTTTGATTTAAGAACTAGAGAACTAGGTTAATCCCTGTGGGTTCGACCCCTTTCTTGCTGCTATTCTTTTAGTGCAAACTTAGGGAATTTATTATTTTGAAGAGAGATTTAACGACATTAGCTAGCTCTTTTAGAGAGGCTAAAAATCTTGTCTGTCATTAGCAAACAAATATTTCAACGCAGCATGATCAGTATAAACAATGACTTTAGACCCCAAAAGGTAGGGTCTAAACTTGTTGCAGCCATAAACCACAGCTAGCAACTCTTTCTCAGTGGTGGTATAGTTCAGTTGAGCATCATCTAAGGTCTTACTAGCATAGTAAATGACCCTAAACACCTTTTCTCGCCTTTGCCCTAAGACTACCCCCACAGCATAATCACTCGCATCACACATTAGCTCAAAAGGTTGAGCCCAGTCAGGTGTGACTATAACAGGTGCAGTGACTAACTTACCCTTGAGGATGTTAAAAGCTTCTAAGCAATCTGCATTAAACTCAAAGATTGTGTCTTTTTCTAACAACCTACTCATGGGTTTTGCAATTTTTGAGAAGTCCTTAATGAATCTCCTATAAAAGCCAGCATGGCCAAGGAAACTTCTCACTCCTTTTTCATTAGTTGGAGGTGGCGAGTCTCAATAGTGGAGATTTTTGCCTTGTCTACCTCCAAACCATGTGCAAACACCTTGTGCCCTAGAACTATCCCCTCGCTTACCATGAAATGGCATTTCTCCCAATTTAGGACTAGTTCCTTCTCCTCACATCTCTCTAAGACCACATCTAGATTTCTCAAGCACTATTGGTAAGAGGAACCAAACACCGAGAAGTTATCCATGAAGACCTCCATGATCTCCTCAACCAAACCCTGAAAAATAGCCATCATACACCTTTGAAAGGTGGCAGGGGCATTACAAAGCCCAAATGGCATTCTCCTAAATGCAAATGTGCCAAAAGGGCACGTGAAGGTGGTCTTTTCTTGGTCCTCGGGCTTAACCATGATCTGATTATACCCGGAATATCCATCTAAAAAGCAGTAGTGACTATAGCCAGCTAACCTATCCAACATTTGGTCAATGAAAGGAAGAGGAAAATGATCCTTCCTAGTGGCCTTGTTCAGCTTTCTATAGTCAACACACACTCTCCACCCCGTCACAGTGCGAGATGGGATCAATTCATTTTTCTCATTCTTAATCACAGTCATGCCCCCTTTCTTGGGCACAACATGCAATGGACTCACCCACTCACTATCTGAAATAGCATAAATTATACCCGCATTTTTCCATTTTAAAATTTCTTTTCTAACAACTTCTTTCATAGCAGGGTTTAATCTTCTTTGTCTTTCAAAGAAGGGTTTAAAATCATCATTCATCAAAATCTTATGCATGCAAATCCCTGGACTAATACCCCTAATGTCTTCAATGTTCCATCCTAGGGCCTTTTTGTGTTTCCTAAGGACTTCTAACAATTGAGTACACTCCACATCATTCAAATTAGAAGAAACAATGACAGGGAATTGATTTGTAGAGTCTAGAAATTCATACCTTAGGTGTCCAGGCAGCTCCTTCGGTTCTGGAGCTGGAGGCATGTCATCTTCTTTTTCCTCCTCGACTTGCTCCAAAGAGTTTGTAGTTTGCTCATCTTTCTCGGCCGTCAAGTACATCTTCTCATCTTGTTGAGCTTCTATAAGTGAAGGGCTTCATCATTGGTGGTGGTAATTTCTTCGCCAAGTAATCTTCCACCAATTCCTCAAGGTCTTCAACCCAAAGGCAATCCTCCTCCTCTTGACCTTGCGGAGCTTTCCCATGTGGAAGACTAAGGTCTCCTCATTAATTCTCGAGTTAGCTGCCCTTGAGCAACATCAATCAATGCACAACCCGTTCCGAGAACGGTCTTCCAAGGAGTAGCTGAACTCCTCTATCTTCTTCCATCTCCAAAACAACAAAATCCGCTGGAAATATGAAGGAGCCCACTTTAACTAGCACATCTTCAATGATTCCTTCAGGTCTTCCAAGTGGACCGGTCTATGAACCGCAATGATATGGAAGTGGGCTTCATGCCCTTAAGCCCAAGCCGCTTGTACAAAGCAAAGGAAATCAAATTGATGCTGGCCCCTAAATCACATAGGGCCTGCTGCTGCGGTGCATTGCCAATCACACAAGGGAGATTAAAGCTGCCCGGATCTTTATGCTTGATGGGCAAACTCGTTGAACAACATCTGCTCACCTCGTTAGTGACTGCCACCGTCTCATGATCCCCATATTTCCTCTTCTTTGTCACAAAATCTTTGATGTATTTTCAGTACCTAGGCATCTGCTCCAAAACTTCCACAAATGGAATGTTAATCTCAAGCTTCTTGAACAAACTCAGGAAGCGCTCATACTCTTCTTCAACCCTCTGGTTCCTCAGCCTTTGAGGAAATGGCATAGTAGGCCTGAGCTCTTGCCTTTATTCTTCAGCTATTCTGTCTTGACTCGGTTGCTTGTCCTTCTTTTCTTGCACTTTTCTTGACTTTTATCGATTGTCCTTGGTCATCAGCTTCAAGGGTCTGCTTTGTTCTTCGGGAATTGCCTTCTTCTTAGGCTCTTGACTTCATTCAGTGTCTTCCCGCTCCTTAGAGTGATAGCCTTGCAACTCTCCTTGGGGTTCACCTCGGTGTCACTTGGAAAAGTATTGGTTGACACCCCTTGATTTACATTCAGTGCCATACTCACAAGTAACTTCTCCATATTCTTAATTGAAGATTCTAGTGTGACTACCCTTTCCTCCAAATTATCCTCTCTTTTGGTTGGCTCATCCACATTCTGATATACCCTTCCTCTTTCTTTGTTGAGGTGAAAGGCCGTTTTCCGAATCCTGGAGGTGGGTGTAAATAATTATCCGTAGCATACGGATTTTGCTTCATCCCCTGGAGGCACATATTTGTACTAAAATGAGGTATCTCCCCCTCGGTTCCGAGTTCTACGAAATGGTTGAGATTGTGCTGATTACGGTTGTACCCTAGTTGTTGTTGTTGAGGATAAAATTGCTTGTTTCGGTACAAGCCCTTTCCTCCAACATAATTTGCTTCTTCGGCTCCACTCCAGCCCCGCTCAACCACTGGTAAAGCTTGTGATCCTTCAACTTTAAGAGCCAATACTTCCATGCCTTTCACTAAAGCTTGAATCCCGTGCTTGCACATCATTGGAAGAATTTTCAACCCAAGCAATCTTCTCCCTTGGCTTTGAAGTACGCACATTAGACCACTTGCCAATCAGCTAATGACGCCTCTCCAAGAGCTCTGTGCTGCTGCGTCGGGCTCTAGATTCATCAAGCATCCTCCGGCAATTGCGTTCACCTTGTCTTGTGAATGGGACCAAGACCGTGTAGAAAGATTCAATTTGAATCCACTGGGGCCTTCCATGATCAGGGCATCTTCTCACTAAGTCTTTGAAATGCTCCCAAGCTTCATGAAGAGTCTCCATCTCATCTTGCTCGAACCCTGCTAATCTCTCCTCTTAGCTGGATCACCTTGGAAGGAGGGAAGTACTTTGACATGAACTTGGTCCGCATCTCCTCCCAAGTGTTGATTGAACCTGTTGGCGATGTTGAACCAGCCAAGAGCTCTATCCCTTAAAGAGAAAGGGAAAAGCCTTAGCTTTATGGCTTCCTCCGACACATTGTTGATCTTGATGGTGTCACACACCTGGTAGAACCTCATCAAATGCTGGTGTGGATCATCCACGACTGTTCCTCCAAACGCGTTGTTGCTCACCATGTTGATCAATGCCGGCCGGCCTCGAAGCTATTCGCTTGGACTCTTGTCCGCGAATCCCCGGAATAATGGTCGACATCATCGGCCTCGCATAATCTAAGAAGGTTAAGGGCATAAACCTATTACCCTCTTCTTCTGGATATTGGCCATTGTAATTGGCCCCTCCTTGCGGTGCACCACCATCGGGCCGAGATCCGCCATCGGATCGCCTACGGATTGCTCCAAGCCTTGTAGTGCTTCTTCCGCCTCACGTCTTGCTTCCCTAGGCTGCTCTACGACGAGCTCCGAACAACCTTTCAGGTTCCCGCGTAAATTGTATATCCTCCTCTCTTTGCATGCACAACTAGGAAACCTTGATGTATGTTCCTGTAAACAACAAGTGTGTTTATTCTACAAAACAACCAACCTAAATCTAAGGATTCGAGCCTTTTGACTCTGATGGAACCAAAAAGTGTGTTTATCTACTTTAATAGGTGTTTGACATCGGGTAATAATTGTACGATAAAAACTCCATTAGACCTAGTATTTGAAGTACGTCATCACCGTAGAGTACGTTACATCAAGCGAACCATGCGCGTTATGTCTCCTTTGAATCCTTTATGGATTTTAGATTTTGTTGTTTGACCAATCCACCAAATGCATCCCAAATCAACTAAATAACCAAACCAAACCTCAAAATCAACCATTCTGATTTATAATTGAGGCAAAATGTGGATTTGTCGATTATAATGGAGTCTTTGAGCCCGTGTATTCCATATTGATAACGAGTGGATTAGAGACAAGCGTTGGAAGTACCTCACACCCACGGAGTATGTCACATTCGGCAAACGATGCCCGTGAAGCCACTTTTTGAATCCTTTATGGATATCACATTTCGTTGATGATTGATCCACCCAATGCGTCATAAATCTACAAAACAACCAACCTAAATCTAAGGATTCGAGCCTTTTGACTCTGATGGAACCAAAAAGTGTGTTTATCTACTTTAATAGGTGTTTGACATCGGGTAATAATTGTACGATAAAAACTCCATTAGACCAAGTATTTGAAGTACGTCATCACCGTAGAGTACGTTACATCAAGCGAACCATGCTCGTTATGTCTCCTTTGAATCCTTTATGGATTTTAGATTTTCTTGTTTGACCAATCCACCAAATGCATCCCAAATCAACTAAATAACCAAACCAAACCTCAAAATCAACCATTCCGATTTATAATTGAGGCAAAATGTGGATTTGTCGATTATAATGGAGTCTTTGAGCCCGTGTATTCCATATTGATAATAGTGGATTAGAGACAGCGTTGGAAGTACCTCCCGGCCACGGAGTATGTCACATTCGGCAAACGATGCTCGTGAAGCCACTTTTTGAATCCTTTATGGATATCACATTTCGTTGACTGATTGATCCACCCAATGCGTCATAAGTCTACAAAACAACCAACCTAAATCTAAGGATTCGAGCCTTTTGACTCCTGATGGAACCAAAAAGTGTGTTTATCTACTTTAATAGGTGTTTGACATCGGGTAATAATTGTACGATAAAAACTCCATTAGACGTAGTATTTGAAGTACGTCATCACCGTAGAGTACGTCAAATCAAGCGAACCATGCTCGTTATGTCTCCTTTGAATCCTTTATGGATTTTAGATTTTGTTGTTTGACCAATCCACCAAATGCATCCCAAATCAACTAAATAACCAAACCAAACCTCAAAATCAACCATTCGATTTATAATTGAGGCAAAATGTGGATTTGTCGATTATAATGGAGTCTTTGAGCCCGTGTATTCCATATTGATAATAGTGGATTAGAGACGCGTTGGAAGTACCTCACAGCCCACGGAGTATGTCACATTCGCAAACGATGCCCGTGAAGCCACTTTTTGAATCCTTTATGGATATCACATTTCGTTGACCGATTGATCCACCCAATGCGTCATAAATCTACAAAACAACCAACCTAAATCTAAGGATTCGAGCCTTTTGACTCCTGATGGAGCCAAAAAGTGTGTTTATCTACTTTAATAGGTGTTTGACATCGGGTAATAATTGTACGATAAAAACTCCATTAGTCCTAGTATTTGAAGTACGTCATCACCGTAGAGTACGTCACATCAAGCGAACCATGCTCGTTATGTCTCCTTTGAATCCTTTATGGATTTTAGATTTTGTTGTTTGACCAATCCACCAAATGCATCCCAAATCAACTAAATAACCAAACCAAACCTCAAAATCAACCATTCGATTTATAATTGAGGCAAAATGTGGATTTGTCGATTATAATGGAGTCTTTGAGCCCGTGTATTCCATATTGATAATAGTGGATTAGAGACGGCGTTGGAAGTACCTCCCACCACGAGTATGTCACATTCGGCAAACGATGCTCGTGAAGCCACTTTTTGAATCCTTTATGTATATCACATTTCGTTGACTGATTGATCCACCCAATGCGTCATAAATCTACAAAACAACCAACCTAAATCTAAGGATTCGAGCCTTTTGACTCCTGATGGAACCAAAAAGTGTGTTTATCTACTTTAATAGGTGTTTGACATCGGGTAATAATTGTACGATAAAAACTCCATTAGACCTAGTATTTGAAGTACGTCATCACCGTAGAGTACGTCACATCAAGCGAACCATGCTCGTTATGTCTCCTTTGAATCCTTTATGGATTTTAGATTTTGTTGTTTGACCAATCCACCAAATGCATCCCAAATCAACTAAATAACCAAACCAAACCTCAAAATCAACCATTCTGATTTATAATTGAGGCAAAATGTGGATTTGTCGATTATAATGGAGTCTTTGAGCCGTGTATTCCATATTGATAATAGTGGATTAGAGATAGCGTTGGAAGTACCTCACGGCCACCGAGTATGTCACATTTGGCAAACGATGCCCGTGAAGCCACTTTTTGAATCCTTTATGGATATCACATTTCGTTGACTGATTGATCCACCCAATGCGTCATAAATCTACAAAACAACCAACCTAAATCTAAGGATTCGAGCCTTTTGACTCCTGATGGAACCAAAAAGTGTGTTTATCTACTTTAATAGGTGTTTGACATCGGGTAATAATTGTACGATAAAAACTCCATTAGACCTAGTATTCGAAGTAAGTCGTCACCGTAGAGTACGTCACATCAAGCGAACCATGCTCGTTATGTCTCCTTTGAATCCTTTATGCATTTTAGATTTTGTTGTTTGACCAATCCACCAAATGCATCCCAAATCAACTAAATAACCAAACCAAACCTCAAAATCAACCATTCTGATTTATAATTGAGGCAAAATGTGGATTTGTCGATTATAATGGAGTCTTTGAGCCCGTGTATTCCATATTGATAATAGTGGATTAGAGACAGCGTTGGAAGTACCTCCCAGCCACGGAGTATGTCATATTCGACAAACGATGCTCGTGTAGCCATTTTTTGAATCCTTTATGGATATTACATTTCGTTGACTGATTCATCTACCCAATGCATCATAAATCTACAAAACAACCAACCTAAATCTAAGGATTCGAGCCTTTTGACTCCTGATGGAACCAAAAAGTGTGTTTATCTACTTTAATAGGTGTTTGACATCGGGTAATAATTGTACGATAAAAACTCCATTAGACCTAGTATTTGAAGTACGTCATCACCGTAGAGTACGTTACATCAAGCGAACCATGCGCGTTATGTCTCCTTTGAATCCTTTATGGATTTTAGATTTTGTTGTTTGACCAATCCACCAAATGCATCCCAAATCAACTAAATAACCAAACCAAACCTCAAAATCAACCATTCTGATTTATAATTGAGGCAAAATGTGGATTTGTCGATTATAATGGAGTCTTTGAGCCCGTGTATTCCATATTGATAACAGTGGATTAGAGACAGCGTTGGAAGTACCTCACAGCCACGGAGTATGTCACATTCGGCAAACGATGCCCGTGAAGCCACTTTTTGAATCCTTTATGGATATCACATTTCGTTGACTGATTGATCCACCCAATGCGTCATAAATCTACAAAACAACCAACCTAAATCTAAGGATTCGAGCCTTTTGACTCCTGATGGAACCAAAAAGTGTGTTTATCTACTTTAATAGGTGTTTGACATCGGGTAATAATTGTACGATAAAAACTCCATTAGACCAAGTATTTGAAGTACGTCATCACCGTAGAGTACGTTACATCAAGCGAACCATGCTCGTTATGTCTCCTTTGAATCCTTTATGGATTTTAGATTTTGCTGTTTGACCAATCCACCAAATGCATCCCAAATCAACTAAATAACCAAACCAAACCTCAAAATCAACCATTCTGATTTATAATTGAGGCAAAATGTGGATTTGTCGATTATAATGGAGTCTTTGAGCCCGTGTATTCCATATTGATAATAGTGGATTAGAGACAACGTTGGAAGTACCTCCCGGCCACGGAGTATGTCACATTCGGCAAACGATGCTCGTGAAGCCACTTTTTGAATCCTTTATGGATATCACATTTCGTTGACTGATTGATCCACCCAATGCGTCATAAGTCTACAAAACAACCAACCTAAATCTAAGGATTCGAGCCTTTTGACTCGATGGAACCAAAAAGTGTGTTTATCTACTTTAATAGGTGTTTGACATCGGGTAATAATTGTACGATAAAAACTCCATTAGACGTAGTATTTGAAGTACGTCATCACCGTAGAGTCACGTCAAATCAAGCGAACCATGCTCGTTATGTCTCCTTTGAATCCTTTATGGATTTTAGATTTTGTTGTTTGACCAATCCACCAAATGCATCCCAAATCAACTAAATAACCAAACCAAACCTCAAAATCAACCATTCTGATTTATAATTGAGGCAAAATGTGGATTTGTCGATTATAATGGAGTCTTTGAGCCCGTGTATTCCATATTGATAATAGTGGATTAGAGACAGTGTTGGAAGTACCTCCCAGCCACGGAGTATGTCACATTCGGCAAACGATGCCCGTGAAGCCACTTTTTTGAATCCTTTATGGATATCACATTTCGTTGACTGATTGATCCACCCAATGCGTCATAAATCTACAAAACAACCAACCTAAATCTAAGGATTCGAGCCTTTTGACTCTGATGGAGCCAAAAAGTGTGTTTATCTACTTTAATAGGTGTTTGACATCGGGTAATAATTGTACGATAAAAACTCCATTAGTCCTAGTATTTGAAGTACGTCATCACCGTAGAGTACGTCACATCAAGCGAACCATGCTCGTTATGTCTCCTTTGAATCCTTTATGGATTTTAGATTTTGTTGTTTGACCAATCCACCAAATGCATCCCAAATCAACTAAATAACCAAACCAAACCTCAAAATCAACCATTCCGATTTATAATTGAGGCAAAATGTGGATTTGTCGATTATAATGGAGTCTTTGAGCCCGTGTATTCCATATTGATAATAGTGGATTAGAGGCAGCGTTGGAAGTACCTCACGACCACGAGAGTATGTCACATTCGGCAAACGATGCCCGTGAAGCCACTTTTTTGAATCCTTTATGGATATCACATTTCGTTGACTGATTGATCCACCCAATGCGTCATAAATCTACAAAACAACCAACCTAAATCTAAGGATTCGAGCCTTTTGACTCTGATGGAACCAAAAAGTGTGTTTATCTACTTTAATAGGTGTTTGACATCGGGTAATAATTGTACGATAAAAACTCCATTAGACCTAGTATTCAAGTAAGTCATCACCGTAGAGTACGTCACATCAAGCGAACCATGCTCGTTATGTCTCCTTTGAATCCTTTATGCATTTTAGATTTTGTTGTTTGACCAATCCACCAAATGCATCCCAAATCAACTAAATAACCAAACCAAACCTCAAAATCAACCATTCTGATTTATAATTGAGGCAAAATGTGGATTTGTCGATTATAATGGAGTCTTTGAGCCCGTGTATTCCATATTGATAATAGTGGATTAGAGACAGCGTTGGAAGTACCTCCCAGCCACGGAGTATGTCATATTCGACAAAGCGATGCTCGTGTAGCCATTTTTTGAATCCTTTATGGATATTACATTTCGTTGACTGATTCATCTACCCAATGCATCATAAATCTACAAAACAACCAACCTAAATCTAAGGATTCGAGCCTTTTGACTCCTGATGGAACCAAAAAGTGTGTTTATCTACTTTAATAGGTGTTTGACATCGGGTAATAATTGTACGATAAAAACTCCATTAGACCTAGTATTTGAAGTACGTCATCACCGTAGAGTACGTTACATCAAGCGAACCATGCGCGTTATGTCTCCTTTGAATCCTTTATGGATTTTAGATTTTGTTGTTTGACCAATCCACCAAATGCATCCCAAATCAACTAAATAACCAAACCAAACCTCAAAATCAACCATTCTGATTTATAATTGAGGCAAAATGTGGATTTGTCGATTATAATGGAGTCTTTGAGCCCGTGTATTCCATATTGATAATAGTGGATTAGAGACAGCGTTGGAAGTACCTCACAGCCACGGAGTATGTCACATTCGGCAAACGATGCCCGTGAAGCCACTTTTTGAATCCTTTATGGATATCACATTTCGTTGACTGATTGATCCACCCAATGCGTCATAAATCTACAAAACAACCAACCTAAATCTAAGGATTCGAGCCTTTTGACTCTGATGGAACCAAAAAGTGTGTTTATCTACTTTAATAGGTGTTTGACATCGGGTAATAATTGTACGATAAAAACTCCATTAGACCAAGTATTTGAAG
This sequence comes from Taxillus chinensis, assembly GCA_023512835.1. NCBI lineage: Eukaryota > Viridiplantae > Streptophyta > Magnoliopsida > Santalales > Loranthaceae > Taxillus > Taxillus chinensis. The sequence goes on from CM042087.1 coordinate 9,707,275, forward strand.
TACGTCATCACCGTAGAGTACGTTACATCAAGCGAACCATGCTCGTTATGTCTCCTTTGAATCCTTTATGGATTTTAGATTTTGTTGTTTGACCAATCCACCAAATGCATCCCAAATCAACTAAATAACCAAACCAAACCTCAAAATCAACCATTCGATTTATAATTGAGGCAAAATGTGGATTTGTCGATTATAATGGAGTCTTTTGAGCCCGTGTATTCCATATTGATAATAGTGGATTAGAGACAGCGTTGGAAGTACCTCCCGACCACGGAGTATGTCACATTCGGCAAACGATGCTCGTGAAACCACTTTTTGAATCCTTTATGGATATCACATTTCGTTGACGATTGATCCACCCAATGCGTCATAAGTCTACAAAACAACCAACCTAAATCTAAGGATTCGAGCCTTTTGACTCCTGATGGAACCAAAAAGTGTGTTTATCTACTTTAATAGGTGTTTGACATCGGGTAATAATTGTACGATAAAAACTCCATTAGACGTAGTATTTGAAGTACGTCATCACCGTAGAGTACGTCAAATCAAGCGAACCATGCTCGTTATGTCTCCTTTGAATCCTTTATGGATTTTAGATTTTGTTGTTTGACCAATCCACCAAATGCATCCCAAATCAACTAAATAACCAAACCAAACCTCAAAATCAACCATTCGATTTATAATTGAGGCAAAATGTGGATTTGTCGATTATAATGGAGTCTTTGAGCCCGTGTATTCCATATTGATAATAGTGGATTAGAGACAGCGTTGGAAGTACCTCACAGCCACGGAGTATGTCACATTCGGCAAACGATGCCCGTGAAGCCACTTTTTGAATCCTTTATGGATATCACATTTCGTTGACTGATTGATCCACCCAATGCGTCATAAATCTACAAAACAACCAACCTAAATCTAAGGATTCGAGCCTTTTGACTCTGATGGAGCCAAAAAGTGTGTTTATCTACTTTAATAGGTGTTTGACATCGGGTAATAATTGTACGATAAAAACTCCATTAGTCCTAGTATTTGAAGTACGTCATCACCGTGAGTACGTCACATCAAGCGAACCATGCTCGTTATGTCTCCTTTGAATCCTTTATGGATTTTAGATTTTGTTGTTTGACCAATCCACCAAATGCATCCCAAATCAACTAAATAACCAAACCAAACCTCAAAATCAACCATTCCGATTTATAATTGAGGCAAAATGTGGATTTGTCGATTATAATGGAGTCTTTGAGCCCGTGTATTCCATATTGATAATAGTGGATTAGAGACAGCGTTGGAAGTACCTCACCAGCCACGGAGTATGTCACATTCGGCAAACGATGCCCGTGAAGCCACTTTTTGAATCCTTTATGGATATCACATTTCGTTGGCTGATTGATCCACCCAATGCGTCATAAATCTACAAAACAACCAACCTAAATCTAAGGATTGAGCCTTTTGACTCTGATGGAACCAAAAAGTGTGTTTATCTACTTTAATAGGTGTTTGACATCGGGTAATAATTGTACGATAAAAACTCCATTAGACCTAGTATTCGAAGTAAGTCGTCACCGTAGAGATACGTCACATCAAGCGAACCATGCTCGTTATGTCTCCTTTGAATCCTTTATGCATTTTAGATTTTGTTGTTTGACCAATCCACCAAATGCATCCCAAATCAACTAAATAACCAAACCAAACCTCAAAATCAACCATTCTGATTTATAATTGAGGCAAAATGTGGATTTGTCGATTATAATGGAGTCTTTGAGCCCGTGTATTCCATATTGATAATAGTGGATTAGAGCAGGCGTTGGAAGTACCTCCCGACCACGGAGTATGTCATATTCGACAAACGATGCTCGTGTAGCCATTTTTTGAATCCTTTATGGATATTACATTTCGTTGACCGATTCATCCACCCAATGCATCATAAATCTACAAAACAACCAACCTAAATCTAAGGATTCGAGCCTTTTGACTCTGATGGAACCAAAAAGTGTGTTTATCTACTTTAATAGGTGTTTGACATCGGGTAATAATTGTACGATAAAAACTCCATTAGACCTAGTATTTGAAGTACGTCATCACCGTAGAGTACGTTACATCAAGCGAACCATGCTCGTTATGTCTCCTTTGAATCCTTTATGGATTTTAGATTTTGTTGTTTGACCAATCCACCAAATGCATCCCAAATCAACTAAATAACCAAACCAAACCTCAAAATCAACCATTCGATTTATAATTGAGGCAAAATGTGGATTTGTCGATTATAATGGAGTCTTTGAGCCCGTGTATTCCATATTGATAATAGTGGATTAGAGACAGCGTTGGAAGTACCTCACGACCACGGAGTATGTCACATTCGGCAAACGATGCCCGTGAAGCCACTTTTTGAATCCTTTATGGATATCACATTTCGTTGACCGATTGATCCACCCAATGCGTCATAAATCTACAAAACAACCAACCTAAATCTAAGGATTCGAGCCTTTTGACTCTGATGGAACCAAAAAGTGTGTTTATCTACTTTAATAGGTGTTTGACATCGGGTAATAATTGTACGATAAAAACTCCATTAGACCAAGTATTTGAAGTACGTCATCACCGTAGAGTACGTTACATCAAGCGAACCATGCTCGTTATGTCTCCTTTGAATCCTTTATGGATTTTAGATTTTGTTGTTTGACCAATCCACCAAATGCATCCCAAATCAACTAAATAACCAAACCAAACCTCAAAATCAACCATTCCGATTTATAATTGAGGCAAAATGTGGATTTGTCGATTATAATGGAGTCTTTGAGCCCGTGTATTCCATATTGATAATAGTGGATTAGAGACAGCGTTGGAAGTACCTCCCGGCCACGGAGTATGTCACATTCGGCAAACGATGCTCGTGAAGCCACTTTTTGAATCCTTTATGGATATCACATTTCGTTGGCTGATTGATCCACCCAATGCGTCATAAGTCTACAAAACAACCAACCTAAATCTAAGGATTCGAGCCTTTTGACTCCTGATGGAACCAAAAAGTGTGTTTATCTACTTTAATAGGTGTTTGACATCGGGTAATAATTGTACGATAAAAACTCCATTAGACGTAGTATTTGAAGTACGTCATCACCGTAGAGTACGTCAAATCAAGCGAACCATGCTCGTTATGTCTCCTTTGAATCCTTTATGGATTTTAGATTTTGTTGTTTGACCAATCCACCAAATGCATCCCAAATCAACTAAATAACCAAACCAAACCTCAAAATCAACCATTCCGATTTATAATTGAGGCAAAATGTGGATTTGTCGATTATAATGGAGTCTTTGAGCCCGTGTATTCCATATTGATAATAGTGGATTAGAGACAGCGTTGGAAGTACCTCACGACCACGGAGTATGTCACATTCGGCAAACGATGCCCGTGAAGCCACTTTTTGAATCCTTTATGGATATCACATTTCGTTGACTGATTGATCCACCCAATGCGTCATAAATCTACAAAACAACCAACCTAAATCTAAGGATTCGAGCCTTTTGACTCCTGATGGAGCCAAAAAGTGTGTTTATCTACTTTAATAGGTGTTTGACATCGGGTAATAATTGTACGATAAAAACTCCATTAGTCCTAGTATTTGAAGTACGTCATCACCGTAGAGTACGTCACATCAAGCGAACCATGCTCGTTATGTCTCCTTTGAATCCTTTATGGATTTTAGATTTTGTTGTTTGACCAATCCACCAAATGCATCCCAAATCAACTAAATAACCAAACCAAACCTCAAAATCAACCATTCTCGATTTATAATTGAGGCAAAATGTGGATTTGTCGATTATAATGGAGTCTTTGAGCCCGTGTATTCCATATTGATAATAGTGGATTAGAGACAGCGTTGGAAGTACCTCCCACCACGGAGTATGTCACATTCGGCAAACGATGCTCGTGAAGCCACTTTTTGAATCCTTTATGTATATCACATTTCGTTGACCGATTGATCCACCCAATGCGTCATAAATCTACAAAACAACCAACCTAAATCTAAGGATTCGAGCCTTTTGACTCCTGATGGAACCAAAAAGTGTGTTTATCTACTTTAATAGGTGTTTGACATCGGGTAATAATTGTACGATAAAAACTCCATTAGACCTAGTATTTGAAGTACGTCATCACCGTAGAGTACGTCACATTAAGCGAACCATGCTCGTTATGTCTCCTTTGAATCCTTTATGGATTTTAGATTTTGTTGTTTGACCAATCCACCTAATGCATCCCAAATCAACTAAATAACCAAACCAAACCTCAAAATCAACCATTCTGATTTATAATTGAGGCAAAATGTGGATTTGTCGATTATAATGGAGTCTTTGAGCCCGTGTATTCCATATTGATAATAGTGGATTAGAGATAGCGTTGGAAGTACCTCCCAGCCACGGAGTATGTCACATTCGGCAAACGATGCTCGTGAAGCCTTTTTTTGAATCCTTTATGGATATTACATTTCATTGACTGATTGATCCACCCAATGCGTCATAAATCTGCAAAACAACCAACCTAAATCTAAGGATTCGAGCCTTTTTGACTCTGATGGAACCAAAAAGTGTGTTTATCTACTTTAATAGGATGTTTGACATCGGGTAATAATTGTACGATAAAAACTCCATTAGACGTAGTATTTGAAGTACGTCATCACCGTAGAGTACGTCAAATCAAGCGAACCATGCTCGTTATGTCTCCTTTGAATCCTTTATGGATTTTAGATTTTGTTGTTTGACCAATCCACCAAATGCATCCCAAATCAACTAAATAACCAAACCAAACCTCAAAATCAACCATTCGATTTATAATTGAGGCAAAATGTGGATTTGTCGATTATAATGGAGTCTTTGAGCCCGTGTATTCCATATTGATAATAGTGGATTAGAGACAGCGTTGGAAGTACCTCCCAGCCACGGAGTATGTCACATTCGGCAAACGATGCTCGTGAAGCCTTTTTTTGAATCCTTTATGGATATTACATTTCATTGACTGATTGATCCACCCAATGCGTCATAAATCTGCAAAACAACCAACCTAAATCTAAGGATTCGAGCCTTTTGACTCCTGATGGAACCAAAAAGTGTGTTTATCTACTTTAATAGGATGTTTGACATCGGGTAATAATTGTACGATAAAAACTCCATTAGACGTAGTATTTGAAGTACGTCATCACCGTAGAGTACGTCACATCAAGCGAACCATGCTCGTTATGTCTCCTTTGAATCCTTTATGGATTTTAGATTTTGTTGTTTGACCAATCCACCAAATGCATCCCAAATCAACTAAATAACCAAACCAAACCTCAAAATCAACCAATCTGATTTATAATTGAGGCAAAATGTGGATTTGTCGATTATAATGGAGTCTTTGAGCCCGTGTATTCCATATTGATAATAGTGGATTAGAGACAACGTTGGAAGTACCTCCCAGCCACGGAGTATGTCACATTCGGCAAACGATGCTCGTGAAGCCACTTTTTGAATCCTTTATGGATATCACATTTCGTTGACTGATTGATCCACCCAATGCGTCATAAGTCTACAAAACAACCAACCTAAATCTAAGGATTCGAGCCTTTTGACTCCTGATGGAACCAAAAAGTGTGTTTATCTACTTTAATAGGTGTTTGACATCGGGTAATAATTGTACGATAAAAACTCCATTAGACGTAGTATTTGAAGTACGTCATCACCGTAGAGTACGTCAAATCAAGCGAACCATGCTCGTTATGTCTCCTTTGAATCCTTTATGGATTTTAGATTTTGTTGTTTGACCAATCCACCAAATGCATCCCAAATCAACTAAATAACCAAACCAAACCTCAAAATCAACCAATTACGATTTATAATTGAGGCAAAATGTGGATTTGTCGATTATAATGGAGTCTTTGAGCCCGTGTATTCCATATTGATAGTAGTGGATTAGAGACAGCGTTGGAAGTACCTCACAGCCACGGAGTATGTCACATTCGCCAAACGATGCCCGTGAAGCCACTTTTTGAATCCTTTATGGATATCACATTTCGTTGACTGATTGATCCACCCAATGCGTCATAAATCTACAAAACAACCAACCTAAATCTAAGGATTCGAGCCTTTTGACTCCTGATGGAGCCAAAAAGTGTGTTTATCTACTTTAATAGGTGTTTGACATCGGGTAATAATTGTACGATAAAAACTCCATTAGTCCTAGTATTTGAAGTACGTCATCACCGTAGAGTACGTCACATCAAGCGAACCATGCTCGTTATGTCTCCTTTGAATCCTTTATGGATTTTAGATTTTGTTGTTTGACCAATCCACCAAATGCATCCCAAATCAACTAAATAACCAAACCAAACCTCAAAATCAACCATTCTGATTTATAATTGAGGCAAAATGTGGATTTGTCGATTATAATGGAGTCTTTGAGCCCGTGTATTCCATATTGATAATAGTGGATTAGAGACAGCGTTGGAAGTACCTCCCAGCCACGGAGTATGTCACATTCGGCAAACGATGCTCGTGAAGCCACTTTTTGAATCCTTTATGTATATCACATTTCGTTGACTGATTGATCCACCCAATGCGTCATAAATCTACAAAACAACCAACCTAAATCTAAGGATTCGAGCCTTTTGACTCTGATGGAACCAAAAAGTGTGTTTATCTACTTTAATAGGTGTTTGACATCGGGTAATAATTGTACGATAAAAACTCCATTAGACCTAGTATTTGAAGTACGTCATCACCGTAGAGTACGTCACATTAAGCGAACCATGCTCGTTATGTCTCCTTTGAATCCTTTATGGATTTTAGATTTTGTTGTTTGACCAATCCACCAAATGCATCCCAAATCAACTAAATAACCAAGCCAAACCTCAAAATCAACCATTCTGATTTATAATTGAGGCAAAATGTGGATTTGTCGATTATAATGGAGTCTTTGAGCCCGTGTATTCCATATTGATAATAGTGGATTAGAGATAGCGTTGGAAGTACCTCCCAGCCACGGAGTATGTCACATTCGGCAAACGATGCTCGTGAAGCCTTTTTTTGAATCCTTTATGGATATTACATTTCATTGACTGATTGATCCACCCAATGCGTCATAAATCTGCAAAACAACCAACCTAAATCTAAGGATTCGAGCCTTTTGACTCCTGATGGAACCAAAAAGTGTGTTTATCTACTTTAATAGGATGTTTGACATCGGGTAATAATTGTACGATAAAAACTCCATTAGACGTAGTATTTGAAGTACGTCATCACCGTAGAGTACGTCAAATCAAGCGAACCATGCTCGTTATGTCTCCTTTGAATCCTTTATGGATTTTAGATTTTGTTGTTTGACCAATCCACCAAATGCATCCCAAATCAACTAAATAACCAAACCAAACCTCAAAATCAACCAATCTGATTTATAATTGAGGCAAAATGTGGATTTGTCGATTATAATGGAGTCTTTGAGCCCGTGTATTCCATATTGATAATAGTGGATTAGAGACAGCGTTGGAAGTACCTCCCAGCCACGGAGTATGTCACATTCGGCAAACGATGCTCGTGAAGCCACTTTTTGAATCCTTTATGGATATCACATTTCGTTGACTGATTGATCCACCCAATGCGTCATAAATCTACAAAACAACCAACCTAAATCTAAGGATTCGAGCCTTTTGACTCCTGATGGAACCAAAAAGTGTGTTTATCTACTTTAATAGGTGTTTGACATCGGGTAATAATTGTACGATAAAAACTCCATTAGACCTAGTATTTGAAGTACGTCATCACCGTAGAGTACGTCACATCAAGCGAACCATGCTCGTTATGTCTCCTTTGAATCCTTTATGGATTTTAGATTTTGTTGTTTGACCAATCCACCAAATGCATCCCAAATCAACTAAATAACCAAACCAAACCTCAAAATCAACCATTCTGATTTATAATTGAGGCAAAATGTGGATTTGTCGATTATAATGGAGTCTTTGAGCCCGTGTATTCCATATTGATAATAGTGGATTAGAGACAGCGTTGGAAGTACCTCCCAGCCACGGAGTATGTCACATTCGGCAAACGATGCTCGTGAAGCCTTTTTTTGAATCCTTTATGGATATTACATTTCATTGACTGATTGATCCACCCAATGCGTCATAAATCTACAAAACAACCAACCTAAATCTAAGGATTCGAGCCTTTTGACTCCTGATGGAACCAAAAAGTGTGTTTATCTACTTTAATAGGGTGTTTGACATCGGCTAATAATTGTACGATAAAAACTCCATTAGACCAAGTATTTGAAGTACGTCATCACCGTAGAGTACGTTACATCAGGCGAACCATGCTCGTTATGTCTCCTTTGAATCCTTTATGGATTTTAGATTTTGTTGTTTGACCAATCCACCAAATGCATCCCAAATCAACTAAATAACCAAACCAAACCTCAAAATCAACCATTCTGATTTATAATTGAGGCAAAATGTGGATTTGTCGATTATAATGGAGTCTTTGAGCCCGTGTATTCCATATTGATAATAGTGGATTAGAGACAGCGTTGGAAGTACCTCACAGCCACGGAGTATGTCACAGGCATGTCACATTCGTTGACTGATTGATCTACCCAATGCGTCATAAATCTACAAAACAACCAACCTAAATCTAAGGATTCGAGCCTTTTGACTCCTGATGGAACCAAAAAGTGTGTTTATCTACTTTAATAGGTGTTTGACATCGGGTAATAATTGTACGATAAAAACTCCATTAGACCTAGTATTTGAAGTACATCATCACCGTGAGTACGTCACATCAAGCGAACCATGCTTGTTATGTCTCCTTTGAATCCTTTATGGATTTTAGATTTTGTTGTTTGACCAATCCACCAAATGCATCCCAAATCAACTAAATAACCAAACCAAACCTCAAAATCAACCATTCGATTTATAATTGAGGCAAAATGTGGATTTGTCGATTATAATGGAGTCTTTGAGCCCGTGTATTCCATATTGATAATAGTGGATTAGAGACAGCGTTGGAAGTACCTCCCACGACCACGGAGTATGTCACATTCGGCAAACGATGCTCGTGAAGCCTTTTTTTGAATCCTTTATGGATATTACATTTCATTAGTGATTGATCCACCCAATGCATCATAAATATGCAAAACAACCAACCTAAATCTAAGGATTCGAGCCTTTTGACTCCTGATGGAACCAAAAAGTGTGTTTATCTACTTTAATAGGGTGTTTGACATCGGGTAATAATTGTACGATAAAAACTCCATTAGACGTAGTATTCGAAGTAAGTCGTCACCGTAGAGTACGTCACATCAAGCGAACCATGCTCGTTATGTCTCCTTTGAATCCTTTATGGATTTTAGATTTTGTTGTTTGACCAATCCACCAAATGCATCCCAAATCAACTAAATAACCAAACCAAACCTCAAAATCAACCATTCGATTTATAATTGAGGCAAAATGTGGATTTGTCGATTATAATGGAGTCTTTGAGCCCGTGTATTCCATATTGATAATAGTGGATTAGAGACAGCGTTGGAAGTACCTCACAGCCACGGAGTATGTCACATTCGGCAAACGATGCTCGTGAAGCCACTTTTTGAATCCTTTATGGATATCACATTTCGTTGACTGATTGATCCACCCAATGCGTCATAAATCTACAAAACAACCAACCTAAATCTAAGGATTCGAGCCTTTTGACTCTGATGGAACCAAAAGTGTGTTTATCTACTTTAATAGGTGTTTGACAACGGGTAATAATTGTACGATAAAAACTCCATTAGACCTAGTATTCGAAGTAAGTCATCACGTAGAGTACGTCACATCAAGCAAACCATGCTCGTTATGTCTCCTTTGAATCCTTTATGGATTTTAGATTTTGTTGTTTGACCAATCCACCAAATGCATCCCAAATCAACTAAATAACCAAACCAAACCTCAAAATCAACCATTCTGATTTATAATTGAGGCAAAATGTGGATTTGTCGATTATAATGGACTCTTTGAGCCCGTGTATTCCATATTGATAATAGTGGATTAGAGACAGCGTTGGAAGTACCTCACACCACCAGAGGTATGTCACATTCGGCAAACGATGCCTCGTGAAGCCACTTTTTGAATCCTTTATGGATATCACATTTCGTTGATGATTGATCCACCCAATGCGTCATAAATCTACAAAACAACCAACCTAAATCTAAGGATTCGAGCCTTTTGACTCTGATGGAACCAAAAGTGTGTTTATCTACTTTAATAGGTGTTTGACATCGGGTAATAATTGTACGATAAAAACTCTATTAGACCTAGTATTCAAGTAAGTCGTCACCGTAGAGTACGTCACATCAAGCGAACCATGCTCGTTATGTCTCCTTTGAATCCTTTATGGATTTTAGATTTTGTTGTTCGACCAATGTTGTTTGACGCCACCAAATGCATCCGAAATCAACTAAATAATTCTTAAATCAACCCTGATTTATTTGAGGCAAAATGTGGTTTGTCGATTATTTGGATGGCACTGAGGCAAAATGTGGATTTGTCGATTATAATGGAGTCTTT
>CM042087.1:9718342-9738714 GCA_023512835.1 Taxillus chinensis
GGAGGCATGAGAGGGGATATGGTAGAAATATTCCAAGGGATGGGAATAGAGTGGATGGAAACCTAGGGAGCATCAAAATGAAAATACCACCTTTCCAAGGTAGAAGTGATCCCAAGCATATATGGAATGGGAGAAGAAGATGGAAATGATTTTTTGAGTGTCATAATTTTTCCGAGGGAAAAAAGTAAAGTTAGCGACCATTGAATTCACTGATTATGCCATTGTGTGGTGGGATAAATTGGGCATTAATAGGAGAAATAATGGTGAGGGGCCTATAACAACCTGGAGGGAAATGAAAACTCTAATGCGGAGGAGGTTTATTCCTCACCATTACTATAAGGAGCTTTATCAAAAATTGCAGACCCTTACACAAGGCTCTAGGGGTGTAGAAGAATACCATAAAGAAATGGAGCTAGCTATGATTAGAGCTAATGTACAAGAAGATAGAGGCTACGATGGCTCATTTCCTAAATGGGCTTCACAAAGACATTGTTGACATAGTGGAATTGCAACATTATGTGGAGCTAGAAGACATGGTGCATATGGCAATTAAAGTGGAAAGGCAACTCAAGCGTAAAGGTGCTTCAAAATTTTATTCGGGTCAACTTCTTCAACAAAACCTATGTGGAAGAAAGGAGAAAGATCTATCCAGGAAGGACACAACTAAAAGCAAAGAAGAAGCTACATCAAAGAGAGGAGGTAAATATGATTCCCAAACTCCCAGAAATAGAGATATAAAATGCTTCAAGTGTTTGGGTACAGGTCATATAGCTTCCGGTGTCCTAACAAGAGAGTTATGATTCTCAAAAATAATGAAGTTATAACCGATAGTGAAGGTGATAATGAATCTATGCCCTCACTTGGAGAAGGTAGTGATGATGGGGTTGAATATGCCGTGGAAGGAGACCGCCTTGTGGTTCGTAGAGCTTTGAATTGCCAAGTGAAGGAAAATGAGATGAATGAGCAACGGAAAACATTTTCCATACCCGATGCCTCATTCACAATAAGGTATGCACTTTGATCATTGATGGAGGGAGTGTGACAAATGTTGCAAGTACTACGATGGTTGAGAAATTGAACTTGCCTACCACTCGACACCCTAAACCATACAAGCTACAATGGTTGAATGAGTGTGGGGAAATTAAAGTTGATAAGCAAGTCCTTGTCTCGTTTTCAATTGGTAAATATGAAGACCGCATATTGTGTGATGTTGTCCCTATGCATGCTGCACATATGCTATTAGGAAGGCCATGGGAGTTCGATAGAAAAATTAAGAGGGATGGGTTTACAAATAGATACTCCTTTGTAATGAATAATAGGCCTGTGATCCTTGTACCTTTGACTCCAAAACAAGTGTATGAGGATCAACTCGGGATGAAAAAAGAGAGAGATGAAAACAAAATGAGAGATAAAAAAAAGAATGATATGGGAAGTGAGAAAAAAAAAGGGAGAAACTTCCAAAAAAGAAAGAGACGGAAAAAGAAAGAAGTTCAAAAAAGAAATAAAGAGAGAGACATTGAGTGATGAGAGAAAAGAAAAGGAAAAACAAGGTTTTTATGCAAAGGAAAGCGAAGTGAAGAGTGCTTATCTTTTTGAAAAGCACCTACTTCTCCTTGTTTACAAGGAGTCGTTTGTGACTACTAATGACATTAACTCTTCTTTCCCAAGTGTTGTTAGTTCTTTGTTGCGGGAATTTGATGACGTGTTCCTTGAAGATATTCCACCAGGTTTACCACCTATTAGAGGAATTGAACATCAGATTGATTTCATTCCTGGTGCCACAATTCCTAATCGACCGGCCTATAGAAGCAATCCGAAGAAACAAAAGAGCTTCAACGACAAGTAGGGGAGCTTATGGCTAAGGGTTATGTTAGAGAAAGTTTGAGCCCTTGTGCAGTACGATAATTTTGGTACCCAAGAAAGATGGAACATGGAGGATGTGCATTGATTGTCGAGCCGTCAACAATATCACGGTAAGATATCGCCATCCTATTCCTCGATTAGATGATATGCTTGATGAATTGCATGGTTCTATTATCTTTTCTAAGATTGATTTGAAATCCGGTACCATCAAATTAGAATGAGAGAAGGGGATGAGTGGAAAATCTTTCAAAACTAAACATGGATTGTATGAATGGTTAGTTATGCCATTTGGGTTAACTAATGCACCTAGCACATTCATGAGACTAATGAACCATGTTTTACGAGCATTTATTGGAAAATTTGTTGTGGTTTATTTTGATGATATTCTTGTTTATAGCAAGAATTTGGAAGAACATTTGAATCATTTGCATTGTGTACTTGATGTTTTGAGGAAAGAAAATTATTTGCCAATCTGAAGAAGTGTGACTTTTGCATGGATAAAATTGTTTTCCTTGGTTTTGTGGTGAGTGCTAAAGGAATAGAGGTTGATGAGGAGAAGGTAAGGGCTATAAAAGAATGGCCAACCCCTAAAAGCGTGACGGAGGTAAGAAGCTTTCATGGTTTGGCTAGCTTTTATAGGCGTTTTTGTGAAGGGTTTTAGCACACTAGCTGCACCACTCACTTGAGGTCATTAAAAAGTCTGTTGGTTTTAAATGGAATGATGCCCAAGATGATGCATTCATTGAACTCAAAAATAAATTGTGTTCTGCACCAGGTTTATCATTACCTGACTTTAACAAAACTTTTGAGATTGAATGTGATGCATCCGAGTTGGGATAGGAGTTGTTTTAATGCAAGAAGGAAAACCAATTGCCTATTTTAGTGAAAAACTAAATGGAGCGGCTTTGAATTATCCAACCTATGACAAAGAGCTTTATGCCCTTAAAAGAGCATTAGAAAATTGGCAACATTACCTTTGGCCAAAACAGTTTGTCATTCACACTGATCACCAATCTTTGAAGCATATTAAAGGTCAGGGTAAGCTAAACAAGAGACATGCAAGGTGGCTTGAATTTATCGAGACATTCCCATATGTCATCAAATACAAACAAGGTAAAGAGAATGTGGTTCTTGATGCCTTGTCCAGGAAGGTATACTCTTCTTTCTTCTCTTAATACTAGATTACTTGGCTTTGAATATATCAAGGACTTATATGCCAATGATATTGATTTTGCTGAATTTTTCCTTGCTTTTGAAAAGAAAGCATTTGATAAATTTTATAGGGTTGAAGGGTACTTGTTCAAAGAAAATAGATTGTGTGTACCTCAATGTTCATTATGTGAATTGCTAGTGAGAGAAGCACATGGGGGAGGCCTAATGGGACACTTTGGTGTGAAAAAGACATTAGATGTTTTGCATGAACATTTCTTTTGGCCTAAAATGAAGCGGGATGTGGAAAGAATTTGTCTTAAATGTTTATCTTGTAAAAAGGCTAAATCTAGAGTTTTACCACATGGTTTGTATACTCCTTTACCTGTGCCTAATGAACCTTGGGTTGATATATCCATGGACTTTGTTTTAGGTTTGCCTAGGTCAAAAAGGGGAATGGATTCCATATTTGTGGTTGTTGATAGATTTTCTAAAATGGCACATTTCATTGCATGTCATAAAACCGATGATGCCACGTATATAGCTGATTTGTTCTTTAAAGAAATTGTGAGACTTCATGGTGTACCTCAAAGTATTGTTTCTGATCGGGACACAAAATTCTTGAGCCATTTTTGGCGTGTTTTGTGGGGGAAACTAGGAACTAAATTGTTATTTTCTACCGCTTGTCATCCACAAACTGATGGGCAAACTGAAGTTGTCAATGAACCTTATCTCAATTACTCCGAATTGTGATTCAAAAGAACTTGAAAAATTGGGAAGAATGTTTGGCATTCATTGAATTTGCGTATAATAGAAGTGTACATTCGTCTACTTGAATATTCTCCTTTTGAAGTAGTGTATGGTTTTAATCCACTAACTCCTTTGGATTTATTACCACTACCTATTGATGAAAGAAAAAGTCTTGATGGAAAAAGAAGGCTGAAATTGTGCAACAACTTCATCAGCGTGTGAAACAACAAATTGAAAAGAAAAATGAGCAATATGCATGCAAAGCCAACAAAGGACGACGGCGTGTTCTTTTTGAACCTGGAGACTGGTGTGGGTGCATATGAGAAAAGAAAGATTTCCAGCCCAAAGAAAATCAAAATTAGCTCCAAGAGGCGACGGTCCATTTCAAGTTCTCGAAAGATTAAATGATAATGCTTACAAGATTGACTTGCCGGTGAGTATTCCGGTAGTGCTACTTTCAATGTTGCGGATTTATCACCTTTTGATGTAGGTGACGATTCGTGGACGAATCATTTTGAGGAGCGAGGGAATGATACAAATCACGAAGGTGTGTCCTCCAATTCTAATGATCCTCTCCAAATTCCAAGTGGACCGGTCACAAGGGCAAAAACCAAACAAATTAAGGAAGCTTTACAAGTGCTAGTGCAAGAGTCTTGGACAAAGCAATTAGCAATTGGATCAATGGAGGACAAACATGTTGAAAACGTCACTAACTACATAAGGGCTGCAAATGGAGATATTGAGCATGTTTTGGGCCTAGAGTCCAGCAATTGAAGAGTTTGGACCAAGGACTACACATGGGAGGTCTCATTTGGGCCTAAAAATATACCTTTTTGGCTCTAAGTGTTTTTCTTATTTCATGGGATTTTATTTTACGAAAATAAGTGGTCAAATGTGGCATTTATGCTAATTAGGGAGTTACAATAGTATAGCACATGGTTTTAGGATACTAGCACATGGTATTGGACATTATGATTCCTATAAATACCTTGAGACACTTCATTTGTAGCACTCAAGAATTGTCATTGGAAATAAAGTAGCATCTTTGCACTTTGTGAGAGAGTGGATCCTCTTAGGAATCTTCCTAGAACCACAAGACTTATCAAGGCTTGATCATCCTTGTGGCGTCATCCAACACTTCGGGTCCTTGATTTCTTTTTGTGTTCAAGGGTTCAAGTGGATCATAGATCTTGGTTTAGCCTTCTTGGGGTGAGCATATCTTCAAATTGGTAGTGGGTTCGTGGGTTCAAAACCTTTGGGTTCTTACCACAATGCGTCATAAATCTACAAAACAACCAACCTAAATCTAAGGATTCGAGCCTTTTGACTCCTGATGGAACCAAAAAGTGTGTTTATCTACTTTAATAGGTGTTTGACATCGGGTAATAATTGTACGATAAAAACTCCATTAGACCTAGTATTTGAAGTATGTCATCAGCGTAGAGTACGGCACATAGCGCGAACGATGCTCATTATGTCTCCTATGAATCCTTTATGGATATTAGATTTTGTTGTTTGACCTATCCACCAAATGCATCCCAAACGAACTAAATAACCAAACCAAACCTCAAAATAAAATCAATAAAGGATTCAAAGGAGACATAACGAGCATGGTTCGCTTGATGTTACGTACTCTACGGTGATGACGTACTTCAAATACTAGGTCTAATGGAGTTTTTATCGTACAATTATTACCCGATGTCAAACACCTATTAAAGTAGATAAACACACTTTTTGGTTCCATCAGGCGTCAAAAGGCTCGAATCCTTAGATTTAGGTTGGTTGTTTTGTAGATTTATGATGCATTGGGTAGATCAATCAGTCAACGAAATGTAATATCCATAAAGGATTCAAAAAATGGCTTCACAAGCATCGTTTTGCCGAATGTGACATACTCCGTGGCTGAGAGGTACTTCCAACGCTATCTCTAATCCACTATTATCAATATGGAATACACAGGCACAAAGACTCCATTATAATCGACAAATCCACATTTTGCCTCAATTATAAATCAGAATGGTTGATTTTGAGGTTTGGTTTGGTTATTTAGTTGATTTGGGATGCATTTGGTGGATTGGTCAAACAACAAAATCTAATATCCATAAAGGATTCAAAGGAGACATAACGAGCATGGTTCGCTCGATGTGACGTACTCTACGGTGATGACGTACTTCAAATACTTGGTCTAATGGAGTTTTTATCGTACAATTATTACCCGATGTCAAACACCTATTAAAGTAGATAAACACACTTTTTCGTTCCACCAGGAGTCAAAAGGCTCGAATCCTTAGATTTAGGTTAGTTGTTTTGTAGATTTATGATGCATTGGGTGGATCAATCAGTCAACGAAATGTAATATCCATAAAGGATTCAAAAAATGGCTTCACGAGCATCGTTTGCCGAATGTGACATACTCCATGGCTGGGAGGTACTTCCAACGCTGTCTCTAATCCACTATTATCAATATGGAATACACGGGCTCAAAGACTCCATTGTAATCGACAAATCCACATTTTGCCTCAATTATAAATCAGAATGGTTGATTTTGAGGTTTGGTTTGGTTATTTATGTGATTTGGGATGCATTTGGTGGATTGGTCAAACAACAAAATCTAAAATCCATAAAGGATTCAAAGGAGACATAACGAGCATGGTTCGCTTGATGTGACGTACTCTACGGTGATGACGTACTTCAAATACTAGGTCTAATGGAGTTTTTATCGTACAATTATTACCCGATGTCAAACACCTATTAAAGTAGATAAACACACTTTTTGGTTCCATCAGGAGTCAAAAGGCTCGAATCCTTAGATTTAGGTTGGTTGTTTTGTAGATTTATGACGCATTGGGTGGATCAATCAGTCAACGAAATGTGATATCCATAAAGGATTCAAAAAGTGGCTTCACGAACATCGTTTGCCGAATGTGACATACTCGTGGTGGGAGGTACTTCCAACGCCTTGCCTCTAATCCACTATTATCAATATGGAATACACGGGCTCAAAGACTCCATTATAATCAACAAATCCACATTTTGCCTCAATTATAAATCAGAATGGTTGATTTTGAGGTTTGGTTTGGTTATTTAGTTGATTTGGGATGCATTTGGTGGATTGGTCAAACAACAAAATCTAAAATCGATAAAGGATTCAAAGGAGACATAACGAGCATGGTTCGCTCGATGTGACGTACTCTACGGTGATGACGTACTTCAAATACTAGGTCTAATGGAGTTTTTATTGTACAATTATTACCCGATGTCAAACACCTATTAAAGTAGATAAACACACTTCTTGGTTCCATCAGAGTCAAAAGGCTCGAATCCTTAGATTTAGGTTGGTTGTTTTGTAGATTTATGATGCATTGGGTAGATCAATCAATCAACGAAATGTAATATCCATAAAGGATTCAAAAAATGGCTTCACAAGCATCGTTTTGCCGAATGTGACATACTCCGTGGCTGGGAGGTACTTCCAACGCTATCTCTAATCCACTATTATCAATATGGAATACACAGGCACAAAGACTCCATTATAATCGACAAATCCACATTTTGCCTCAATTATAAATCAGAATGGTTGATTTTGAGGTTTGGTTTGGTTATTTAGTTGATTTGGGATGCATTTGGTGGATTGGTCAAACAACAAAATCTAATATCCATAAAGGATTCAAAGGAGACATAACGAGCATGGTTCGCTCGATGTGACGTACTCTACGGTGATGACGTACTTCAAATACTTGGTCTAATGGAGTTTTTATCGTACAATTATTACCCGATGTCAAACACCTATTAAAGTAGATAAACACACTTTTTCGTTCCATTAGGAGTCAAAAGGCTCGAATCCTTAGATTTAGGTTGGTTGTTTTGTAGATTTATGACGCATTGAGTGGATCAATCAGTCAACGAAATGTGATATCCATAAAGGATTCAAAAAGTGGCTTCACGAACATCGTTTGCCGAATGTGACAAACTCTATGGCTGGGAGGTACTTCCAACGCTGTCTCTAATCCACTATTGTCAATATGGAATACACGGGCTCAAAGACTGCATTATAATCGACAAATCCACATTTTGCCTCAATTATAAATAAGAATGGTTGATTTTGAGGTTTGGTTTGGTTATTTAGTTGATTTGGAATGCATTTGGTGGATTGGTCAAACAACAAAATCTAAAATCCATAAAGGATTCAAAGGAGACATAACGAGCATGGTTCGCTTGATGTGACGTACTCTACGGTGATGACGTACTTCAAATACTAGGTCTAATTGAGTTTTTATCATACAATTATTACCCGATGTCAAACACCTATTAAAGTAGATAAACACACTTTTTGGTTCCATCATGAGTCAAAAGGCTCGAATCCTTAGATTTAGGTTGGTTGTTTTGTAGATTTATGACGCATTGGGTCGATCAATCAGTCAACGAAATGTAATATCCATAAAGGATTCAAAAAATGGCTTCACAAGCATCGTTTGCCGAATGTGACATACTCCGTGGCTGGGAGGTACTTCCAACGCTGTCTCTAATCCACTATTATCAATATGGAATACACGGGCTCAAAGGCTCCATTATAATCGACAAATCAACATTTTGCCTCAATTATAAATCAGAATGGTTGATTTTGAGGTTTGGTTTGGTTATTTAGTTGATTTGGGATGCATTTGGTGGATTGGTCAAACAACAAAATCTAAAATCCATAAAGGATTCAAAGGAGACATAACGAGCATGGTTCGCTTGATGTGACATACTCTACGGTGATGACGTACTTCAAATACTAGGTCTAATGGAGTTTTTATCGTACAATTACTACCCAATGTCAAACACCCTATTAAAGTAGATAAACACACTTTTTGGTTCCATCAGGAGTCAAAAGGCTTGAATCCTTAGATTTAGGTTGGTTGTTTTGTAGATTTATGATGCATTGGGTAGATCAATCTGTCAACGAAATGTAATATCCATAAAGGATTCAAAAAAAGGCTTCACGAGCAACGTTTGCCGAATGTGACATACTCCGTGGCTGTGAGGTACTTCCAACGCTGTCTCTAATCCACTATTATCAATATGAAATACACGGGCTCAAAGACTCCATTATAATTGACAAATCCACATTTTGCCTCAATTATAAATCAGAATGGTTGATTTTGAGGTTTGGTTTAGTTATTTAGTTGATTTGGGATGCATTTGGTGGATTGGTCAAACAACAAAATCTAAAATCCATAAAGGATTCAAACGAGACATAACGAGCATGGTTCGCTTGATGTGACGTACTCTACGGTGATGACGTACTTCAAATGCTAGGTCTAATGGAGTTTTTATCGTACAATTATTACCCGATGTCAAACACCTATTAAAGTAGATAAACACACTTTTTGGTTCCATCATGAGTCAAAAGGCTCGAATCCTTAGATTTAGGTTGGTTGTTTTGTAGATTTATGATGCATTGGGTAGATCAATCAGTCAACGAAATGTAATATCCATAAAGGATTCAAAAAATGGCTTCACAAGCATCGTTTTGCCGAATGTGACATACTCCGTGGCTGGAGGTACTTCCAACGCTGTCTCTAATCCACTATTATCAATATGGAATACACGGGCTCAAAGACTCCATTATAATCGACAAATCCACATTTTGCCTCAATTATAAATCAGAATGGTTGATTTTGAGGTTTGGTTTGCTTATTTAGTTGATTTGGGATGCATTTGGTGGATTGGTCAAACAACAAAATCTAAAATCCATAAAGGATTCAAAGGAGACATAACGAGCATGGTTCGCTCGATGTGACGTACTCTACGGTGATGACGTACTTCAAATACTAGGTCTAATTGAGTTTTTATCATACAATTATTACCCGATGTCAAACACCTATTAAAGTAGATAAACACACTTTTTGGTTCACATTCGGCAAACGATGCTCGTGAAGCCATTTCTTGAATCCTTTATGGATAATACATTTCATTGACTGATTGATCCACCCAATGCATCATAAATCTGCAAAACAACCAACCTAAATCTAAGGATTCGAGCCTTTTGACTCCTGATGGAACCAAAAAGTGTGTTTATCTACTTTAATAGGTGTTTGACATCGGGTAATAATTGTACGATAAAAACTCCATTAGGCCTAGTATTTGAAGTACGTCTATCACCGTAGAGTACGTACATCAAGCGAACCATGCTCGTTATGTCTCCTTTAATCCTTTATGGATTTTAGATTTTGTTGTTTGACCAATCCACCAAATGCATCCCAAATCAACTAAATAACCAAACCAAACCTCAAAATCAACCATTCTGATTTATAATTGTGGCAAAATGTGGATTTGTCGATTATAATGGAGTCTTTGAGCCCGTGTATTCCATATTGATAATAGTGGATTAGAGACAGCGTTGGAAGTACCTCACAGCCCCGGAGTATGTCACATTCGGCAAACGATGCTCGTGAAGCCACTTTTTGAATCCTTTATGGATATCGCATTTCGTTGACTGATTGATCCACCCAATGCGTCATAAATCTACAAAACAACCAACCTAAATCTAAGGATTCGAGGCTTTGACTCTGATGGAACCAAAAAGTGTGTTTATCTACTTTAATAGGTCTTTGACATCGGGTAATAATTGTACGATAAAAACTCCATTAGACCTAGTATTTAAGTACGTCATCACCAAGAGAGTACGTCACATCAAGCGAACCATGCTCGTTATGTCTCCTTTGAATCCTTTATGGATTTTAGATTTTGTTGTTTGACCAATCCACCAAATGCATCCCAAATCAACTAAATAACCAAACCAAACCTCAAAATCAACCATTCTGATTTATAATTGAGGCAAAATGTGGATTTGTCGATTATAATGGAGTCTTTGAGCCCGTGTATTCCATATTGATAATAGTGGATTAGAGACAGCGGTTGGAAGTACCTCACAGCCACGGAGTATGTCACATTCGGCAAACGATGCTCGTGAAGCCATTTTTTGAATCCTTTATGGATATTACATTTCATTGACTGATTGATCTACCCAATGCATCATAAATCTACAAAACAACCAACCTAAATCTAAGGATTCGTGCCTTTTGACTCCTGATGGAACCAAAAAGTGTGTTTATCTACTTTAATAGGTGTTTGACATCGGGTAATAATTGTACGATAAAAACTCTATTAGACCTAGTATTTGAAGTACGTCATCACCGTAGAGGAATCACATCAAGCGAACCATGCTCGTTATGTCTCCTTTGAATCCTTTATGGATTTTAGATTTTGTTGTTTGACCAATCCACCAAATTGACAGACAAGATTTTTAGCCTCTCTAAAAGAGCTAGCTAATGTCGTTAAATCTCTCTTCAAGATAATAAATTCCCTAAGTTTGCACTAAAAGAATAGCAGCAAGAAAGGGGTCGAACCCACAGGGATTAACCTAGTCCTCTAGTTCTCAAATCAAAGCACCCAATTACTCTTGTTCTATAAAATGTCTTGGCAAAAAGTTTTCTTTTTTAAACTAAAGATCTAATTTTTATTTGGTTTTCTGAATAAACAAAGAAAGTAAACTGATTTTAGGATTAAGATTCAAGGATTAAAAGCAACTAGGGTCACAATTTCACCTCCCTATGTTATCTCTACTGGTTCATGGTATTAGGGTTGTCTGATTGAAAACATGCTAAACATAAGCTAAGGACAACAAATGGTCATTGAGGTCCTTTTAAGAGTTGTATGCCAGAATGGTCATCTAAACACACAAACATGCAAAGCCAATAAATCATACTTGCAAAAGGATAATGATCACACCAATTACAAATAAGTTATGAATCTCAATCCGCCCCAAACTAGGGCTAAGAATATCAAGGTGTACATCCAAAGATAGAACTTAAGAACAGATTCATAAAACATGCAAAACTCAATCATCCAAACCCAAATATTCATAAACACAGCAAAGCAACAAGGGGGCTACATTGCTCCCCTAGATTAAAAGACTACTCACGCATGATTACAAGCAAAACCATAGCAGAAAAGCTAAACATCTTCTTCTTGATCACACGCACAGCAAAGCTTCAAATCCAAGCTCCAAAATCCGCGACGGCTGCCGCGGCACCGCGACGGCTACTCTCCTAGGTCAAGGACAGCCTCCAAGACGTGGAGCCTCTCTCTCTCTCTCTAAAACGTGTAGGGGGGTTAGGCATGTCTAGCAAGGGGCGTGGAGCTCTTATTTATAGAGTTTGGATGGGCCTTGAGGTGTGTAACCTAGCCCACTTATCAAAACGGCGTAGTTTTGATAAGTAACACTCGAAACATTAAAAACTCTATCTTCCATCCAAAATTTGGACATGGGCCTTCAGGAACAAATGATCAGCATGGAAAAACGATAGGATCGGTCCAAAAATATCTCTGCACGCCAATTTGCACGTGATATGGTGAATTCACGTGCACCTCCAAATCAGCTCAAACTTCTCCCCAAGCTTCCTTGCATCTTGTAGAGGCCTGAGAGGCAAAAATAGGCTTGCACGTGAATTGGGTGAATTCACGTGCAGCTCCAAATGCTCTGAAATTTCTGTGGCAGGTAGAGGACATCATTCCAAGCAACTTTTGTTCTTGCACTCCAATTGTTTGAGGCCATCTACTATGTCAAAAGTGAGGTCCAAAACCTGCCAAAACAGCTTAAACGCATGTATTTGCAACTAGCATCTTCCTAGGGGTTAGAGCAAATATATATGAAATATGAGGCAATAAGGCTCTAATCATGCTCTTAAACATCCTAAATAAATACTAGAATAACGGCATAAAATGCACGTTATCAAATACACCACACTTGAACCATTGCTTGTCCTCAAGCAAAAACATACAAGCATGCAAAAATAAAATAAACATGCAGTCAAACGGAAGAAAAATAAAATAACAATCAAGGAGAATCATGGTTTCCTAAGCATGCAACTCTATCATGATGAAATGGGAATTTAAGCATCAAAATGAGTCATAGCTTAGTTCATTCATGTCCATATCCCTAGTCCAACAACCATGCAATATCTCCACTTAAATTTCAGATATGAGCAAGCAATCCATGATAAAATAGCACCTAGTTTCCCTTTAAGTTCTTACCAAGGATAAGCAGCCTCACTCAAATATAATAATTCTCAAGCCCAATACCTATCAATGAACAATGGATGGAAAAACTCTATCTCTACACTCGCCATCAGCTATTGATTAAGTACTTGCCAAGCAATCATGAGAGTTCCCTATTGTGCTCATCAAAGAAAACACACTCACTATTCTACTTTATTTCAACTCACACTCTATTCTAAACTCAATAAAACAAAACATGAGCCAAAGAATTGAGCTCAACACTCTCAAAACAAAACACAATTCAGCCAATGTGGCTTCACAAATCTAAACAATCACACATAAACATCAAGCCATTGTGGCTTTTATTCTGAGTCTTTTTTTCTTTTCTTTTTCTTTTTTTTTCTGTTTTTTTTTAAAGTAATAACCTTACAAGGTTGCATTTTATGCTCTCCCTTGATGGATTATTCACTCTTTTTTTTTTACTCACATAACACATAAATAAGACTGATTTTTCTAATGCATGCCCCTTGCCATTTTGCTACATAAGGAGATACAGAAATTCATTGATGTCTCACATCCCATTTTCCAATTAAGTGATGGCTTTTTCACATTCCATATCACAAATTTTTCCAATAATATCTCAAAATAAAGAAAAGAATGCAAAGACAGTCACAATGACTTAGAGGTCTTGCATCCTAACTCCACACACCAAACACTGAGCACTAATAAGTAATCACATGCTTACTTGACTCCTACCATTAAATAACCAATGTTGAATGCAAGAAGAGTAGCAAATCAAACTATTACCCATAAACCATAAATGTCACTCAATGGCTAAAAAGAAGCTGTTCTCATTTTTCATTTCTTTTTCACTCAACTTTAAAGGTTACTTAGGTCTATCATAGCATTTCATGCTCAGCTAATATTTAAAACTCAGCTCCAAAAACATGGTGATATCATTCAAGAGATATAGACATGATTAAACCAATTCAGAGCACATTTTAACTACTTTAACACCCTTATCACAACATGATACTAATGTGGCATAAAAATTAAATTTTAAGCCAAAATTGCATACTTAATATCCATGTCTCCACAAACAAATCATTCAAGCAAACAACTCAAACAATCATGCAACAAAAAAACAATTTTTTTTTTTTTAAAATAAAACATGCAATCACAACATAAAAGACAAGCAAATGGCTCAAGTCACTCCCATACACCACACTTAAAATATGCTATGTCCGCATGGCATAAAAGAAGGAGTAGGAAAAACAGTTACCCCTGGTTTGGCACACTGTAATAGTAGATGACATTGGCCACCATTCGTCGCACCGGGCCACAAAGTCAGCTGACGTCTCGCCGCAGCACTTCCCAATTTTCCTTCCCCTTGCGGAATACCCATCATGTAGTAGCAAACAAAGATCCACAAACTGAATTGGTCAAAGTTGTTGGGGAATTTGCATTTCATTGTAGTGAATAAGAGGGAGCTTGTCCGCCAACAAGCCTTCTTTGATCAATGCCACTTTCATGCGTTTGATGAACCCATGCACTAACCGTCTTTTCCGTTTAGCAAACCCTTCACCTTGGCTTGGATCATATAAGACAAAGATGGCCTACATCCGATTCACACGGACAAGTACATAGTGGCGGTCAATGTGCACCGAATCGGCACCTCATGCATACCATGCCAAGGCGGTGCCCTTCATTCTCTCCATTAATGCGTTGGCGCCACACCTCTTCGGACAAGGGTTGATTGAAAAGCTCACACGGCATGATGGAAGTGTACCCAGCTAAGGGGTAATTATGAGGCTCGGCCTCCACTACATACCGCATGGTCCTGCAGAAGAGGTCCATCTCGTCGGCATAGAGATATTCATTCTCTCGAGATCCTCTTCAAGCTAAAAGGAGTGAAGATATCATTATCCCGTATAAATCGAGCCCTATGACTTGTGGAATTGATGAATTCTTCAAATGCCGCTGGCTCTCTTCGCACGATAAAGCCTGGATTAATGATTAAATGAACAGAGGGCCAAGTAGATCTTCAGGTTCAAGCAGTGTATGCACCCCAAGATACTGGAGTATAGCAACCAGGGCCTGAGAATATGCAGATCCGTAAAAGGCCGGAAGGGTGAATACCCTGGCCGCTGGCTGCCTCCTCTTGAGGTTGGAAGGGTGAATACCCCTGTTGCTGGCGCCGCTCCTCTCGGGATGATAATGAGATGGCCGAGCTGAAGGTTCTTGTTGAGGTGGATCTGCCTGGGCTGGATAAGCATCTTCAGGGGATGGAGAGGGTTCTTCATCGATATCTCCACTATAGGAGAACGTTTTGAGGCTTTCCTCTTGCTCAAAGCCTTCCAGATTTTGCCTAGGAGGCCCTTGACTTCTTTATTGTCCTTCCTCAGGGCTTCCACCTCGCGCTGGGTTCCGGCATTGGCCTCCCGAGCCGCTGTGTTTCTTGCCTCCAAGCTTCGATGGATGCGAGAGAGGAGCTCGGGGCCTCCCATGCTCTAGGTGATGCATGAGCAGGCTACATCCTGGGCCTCCCATGCTCGGTTCTAGGTTGTGAAGTAGCTTGTTGGTCTCCAGAGATGAGTGCCATTAATTCTTCAAATTGGGCATTAGTGATGTGCCCATTAGTGATCGCCCAATTGATGACCTCCACTTCACTCACCACCTGCCCACTAATGCCTTGAAAGAAATTGAAAATGTCTTCTTTGTGTACATTGAACTGCATGTACATGGCAGTGAGTCTCAGATAGAGTCTGCTTCCTTTGATCCAAATGAGGAGAAGTCTCCCCTGCAAAGTCCGTGGATCGCTCCACATGAACACTATGCCTAGCGGGTCATGGATGAGGAGGAACATTGGTTGCCCAATGACCTCCGGTATTGACCCCCAAACCTCCTTCAGCTTGCAATACTCTTAACACCCAAGGAGAAGGAAAAGTAATGCTCTCCATGGAGGAAAAATGCAAAGCAGGCATGCTTTGAAATATCATACACAAAATTCCGCCATTGATCTGCTTGGATGAGTTTTTCTTCCACCAGTTAAAAATGGTAGTGGCCCAATCCACATTTAGCATATGATCAATGCTATACATGAACTCCAGTGTGGGCTTAGGCACACTATCTAGCCCACTGTCCGAATCAATAAGCATTTCCCTACCAGGTAAGCTAGGCATCTAAATTTTCCAACAAAACCATTCTTGGTATACCGCTTCGACTTTGAAATTTTCTAGCATAGTTACATGCGGGACCAAATTCTCCTAGGCTTAGGCGAGGGAAACTATTACCGGGTCAGGGAGGTTAAAGCAATTTCTAATAATATCGGGGTTATTCTCGACATAAACCCCTTGCAAAACCCCTATCAGTTCATCCTCATTCCCAAGACAGATGCATAGAAGTCTTGTGCAGCGAATAGAAATAGCCGGTCAAGCGATACTAACCTTTGTAATCCCGCAGTTTGAATTTTAACACCACCTCTCTAGCCCGGCCTGCTCGAAGCCTCCAAAGCCTGCATATCAAGAGCATGCCCCAAGAGTATCTCCTCCTCGCTTTGGTATCAGCACTAGGTGAGTGCACCTCCTCTTGGCCAGTCCTCCTTGTGCGCACCATCTTTGGAATGAGAAAATAAGAACAAGGGCAAAAACCGAAGAGCAAGAGAGCAAAAGGGCGGAGCTTCTCTAATACTCGGATCCGGAGTGATTTTGGTGTGGAAGCCTTTGAAGATGGCCTCCCTTTATATAGCGTGCGAAGGAAAGATGCTCCAATTGGCGTGATACACGTGCCCCTAACTTTTCAGAGTGTTCGACCAAAATACCCTCTTGCACGTGAATTGGCTGAATTGGTGTGCAGTGTCGAATGGTCCCAAACTTTGGTGGTGGGTCCCCACCGAGCTGGCAAGCAATACTTCCTTCCGCACGTGAATTGTGGGAAGCTTCTAGGAGGGCTAAAATCGGTATTTTGCATTTTTGGGCCTCCATATGACAGATAGAAATTCACGTGCAAGAGTAAACGTGATTCACATGGTCTTCATCTACCATTCCAGTAAGTTACGAAATTTAGGAGGTGCACGTGAATTGGGCAATTCACGTGCAAAATCACGTTCAGGCCCAAACTGGCCCAAATTTCTCCACCGAGTTGCTTATGACATTGGACCATCTTTAACTCTTGCACGTGAATTGTTTGAGCCCATCTTCAAGCACTTTTGGGCTTCACTTGCTCCTTGCTCCTTGACTTTGACTTTAAAAACAATTCCACAAGTTCAGGACCCAAAAATTTTCTCATCCTGCACATGGTTAGCTAAGAAAGGAACAAAGTCTCCCGCACAATGGTTAGCTTGCAAACAAATTTATTGAAGAAAATAAATAAAAGAAATAACATAAAATAAAATAAAACATAGCAATAAACATTGGGTTGCCTCCCAATCAGCGCTTTATTTAAAGTCCATAGCTAGACTTGCAGTTATGATCAAGCAATGGTGAAAGAGAGGGAATCAACTATCTCCCTCGAGTTGAATCAAAGTAAGGTTTCACTTATTGCCATTCACCCAAAATTTCTTGCCATCTACAGCTTGGAGCTCAAAGCTCCCATATGGCTTCTTATCAACTATCACAAAAGGTCCCATCCACTTGGACCTTAATTTGCCAGGAAATAACCTCAACCTTGTGTTAAATAGAAGAACTTTCTGTCCTAAGGTTAAAGGTTCATTGTTGAGTTGCCTATCATGCCATTTCTTAGTTCTTTCTTTGTAAAATTTAGCACTATCATGGGCATCCAACCTAAGCTCATCTAACTCAATTAATTGAGTCATCCTAAGTTCCTTGATCTCTTGTGGGTTGAAATTTAACTTCTTCAAGGCCCAATGAGCCTTGTGTTCAAGTTCCACAGGCAAGTGACATGCCTTACCATATAGAATACGGTAAGGTGACATCCCAATGGGAGTCTTGTAAGCTGTCCTATATGCCCATAAGGCTTCATCAAGCCTTTGAGACCAATCTTTCCTATTGGCTCCAACAGTTTTCTCTAAAATGGCCTTAATCTCCCTGTTGGACACTTCGCTTGTCCATTAGCTTGTGGGTGGTAAGCTAAAGACTTCCCATGAGTGACACCATACTTGTTCAATAATTTATCAAACAATTTGTTGCAAAATGACTACCCTCATCACTGATTATAGCCCTTGGTGTCCCAAAACGGCTAAAGATGTTCCTAGTAAGGAAGTGAGTCACAACCCTAGCATCATTCACTCTAGTAGGAATAGCCTACCCACTTAGACACATAATCCACAGCAAGCAAAATGTATGAATACCCATCGAATTGGGGAAGGGCCCCATGAAGTCAATGCCCCAAATGTCAAAAATTTCAACTGGAAGAATTCCGAGTTAATGGCATCTCATTTTTCCTAGATAGACCACCTACCCTTTGACATCTATCACACTTTTTGATGTAGACATAGGTGTCTTTCACCATGTGAGGCCAATAAAAGCCACACCGCATGATCTTAGCCACGGTTCTTTGCACCCCAAAGTGGCCCCCATAATGTGATGCATGACAATGATGTATTATGTCATCTACCTCCTCCTCAAGGACACACTTTCTTATGATTTGGTCTGGACACCTCCTATAAAGAATTGGGTCTTCCCAAATGTATTTCCTAGCATCCACTACCAATTTCTTTCTCTGTGGTAGTCTAACCGTTTGGGTATGAACCCGGTGGCTAAATAATTTGCTTATGTCAGCAAACCAAGGAAGATGATGCACCTCAAACAACTTCTCATCAGGGAAAGTCATCTACAATGGGTAGAGACTTAGGTGCATTCTCCACACGTGAGAGGTGATCAGCCACAGAATTTAGGGCTCCCTTTGTGTCTCTAATTTCAAGGTCAAATTCCTGTAAGAGGAGAACCCATCTAATCAAGCGTGGCTTAGCTTCTTTTTTAGCAAACAAATATTTCAACGCAAAGATGATCGGTATAAACAATGACTTTAGACCCCAAAAGGTAGGGTCTAAACTTGTTGCAACCCATAAACCACAGCTAGCAACTCTTTCTCGGTGGTGGTATAGTTCCATGTTGAGCATCATCTAAGGTCTTACTAGCATAGTAAATGACCCTAAACACCTTTTCTCGCCTTTGCCCTAAGACTACCCCCACAACGATAATCACTCGCATCACACATTAGCTCAAAAGGTTGAGCCCGGTCAGAGTGTGACTATAACAGGTGCAAGACTAACTTACCTTGAGGATGTTAAAAGCTTCTAAGCAACTGCATTAAACTCAAAGCTTGTGTCTTTTTCTAACAACCTACTCATAGGTTTTGCAATTTTTGAGAAGTCCTTAATGAATCTCCTATAAAAGCCAGCATGGCCAAGGAAACTTCTCACTCCTTTTTCATTAGTTGGAGGTGGCGAGTCTCAATAGTGGAGATTTTTGCCTTGTCTACCTCCAAACCATGTGCGGACACCTTTGCCCTAGAACTATCCCCTCGGTTACCATGAAATGGCATTTCTCCCAATTTAGGACTAGTTCCTTCTCCTCACATCTCTCTAAGACCACATCTAGATTTCTCAAGCACTTGTTGGTAAGAGGAACCAAACACCAGAGAAGTCATCCATGAAGACCTCCATGATCTCCCTCAACCAAACCCGAAAAATAGCCATCATACACCTTTGAAAGGTGGCAGGGGGCATTACAAAGCCCAAATGGCATTCTCCTAAATGCAAATGTGCCAAAAGGGCACGTGAAGGTGGTCTTTTCTTGGTCCTCGGGCTTAACCATGATCTGATTATACCCGAAATATCCACCTAAAAAGCGTAGTGACTATAGCTGACTAACCTATCCAACATTTGGTCAATGAAAGGAAGAGGAAAATGATCCTTCCTAGTGGCCTTGTTCCAGCTTTCTATAGTCAACACACACTCTCCACCCCGTCACACAGGTGCGAGATGGGATCAATTCATTTTTCTCATTCTTAATCACGGTCATGCCCCCTTTCTTGGGCACAACATGCAATGGACTTACCCACTCACTATCTGAAAGCATAAATTATACCCGCATTTTTCCATTTTAAAATTTCTTTTCTAACAACTTCTTTCATAGCAATAGGTTTAATCTTCTTTGTCTTTCAACAGAGTGGGTTTAAAATCATCATTCATCAAAATCTTATGCATGCAAATCCCTGACTAATACCCCTAATGTCTTCAATGTTCCATCCTAGGGCCTTTTTGTGTTTCCTAAGGACTTCTAACAATTGAGTACACTCCACATCATTCAAATTAGAAGAAACAATGACAGGGAATTGATTTGTAGAGTCTAGAAATTCATACCTTAGGTGTCCAGGCAGCTCCTTCAGTTCTGGAGCTGGAGGCATGTCATCTTCTTTTTCCTCCTCAGCTTGCTCCAAAGAGTTTGTAGTTTGCTCATCTTTCTCAGCCGTCAAGTACATCTTCTCATCTTGTTGAGCTTCCATAAGTCGAAGGGCTTCATCATTGGTGGTGGTAATTTCTTCGCCAAGTAATCTTCCACCAATTCCTCAAGGTCTTCAACCCAAAGGCAATCCTCCTCCTCTTG
>CM042087.1:9739214-9766714 GCA_023512835.1 Taxillus chinensis
CGGTGCTCTTGGACATGGCGTAAGGTCCTGGCTTTCCGTGCTCCGTTGCGGCCATGTATTTCGGTGAAGGTTGGGGATGGTTCTCACACCTCACTCACGGTTTGATTCTTGGCTTCCTCGAGGCCCTATTTGTGTGACAACTTCAGATAGGGTTATCTATGATTCGGGTCTGGGTCCCGAGGCTATGGTACATGATATTCTCTCTCGGGGATGGTGCTGGCCCTTGGCTAATTCTCTGAGTGCTCATGCTGAAGGAGGAGACAGCGATCCTTCCAGTCCCTCCTCCCGGCAGATTTGATTGTGTGCGGTGGCTCTCCTCGAACAAGCCTTTTACAATCAAATCAGCATGGAATCATCTTCGCTCTTCGTCTCCAACTGTGTTTTGGGCTTCGTGGTTTGGTTCCAGCATCATTCTCCTTGGCATGCATGCCTGTGTGGCGAGCCATTCGCTGTAGACTTCCAACTCTTGACAGACTTTTATTACTTGGTATTGACGTTTGGGGGGGTTGCCCATTACGTCGAGCTGCCCGTGAGACACACGACCACTTATTTTTCTCCGGCTCTTCTCTCGAGCGCCTTTGGAACTGTTTTCTCCATGTGTGGTCTGTCCTGTTTTGCATTATCCTGGGTGATTTCATTCTCTGGCGGCTAATTCTCTCTCGGCGCCTCTCTTCAACACCGTTGGCACGGTTATCCTTGGCTGCATTGGTTTACTATATCTGCGAGAACGGAACGCCAGACTCCATGGCCGTGGGTCTTGAGCCGAGACTCACTGGTTAACTTGGTGAGGACACCGTTCGAGCTCGAAACAAGTCTACGCTCGGGTGGCCAACTACGCAACTCAATTCTTATTTGCTTGAACGTGTGGCGGCTTACGTGACCTCATTTTGCATTAGTTGTACGGGTTGTATAGAGTTTCATTTTTTGGGTCTTATGATTTTGACCCGGTGTATGTTTGATACCGATTTGTTGGTTTTTATTCTTTGCGAAGTCTGGGCCCTGATATGTACCTTCAATAATTATCAATAAATTCATTTACCTTTCAAAAAAAAAATCCACATTTTGCCTCAATTATAAATCAGAATGGTTGATTTTGAGGTTTGGTTTGGTTACTTAGTTGATTTGGGATGCATTTGGTGGATTGGTCAAACAACAAAATCTAATATCCATAAAGGATTCAAAGGAGACAAAACAGCGTGGTTCGCATGATGTGACGTACTCTACGGTGATGACGTACTTCAAATACTAGGTCTAATGGAGTTTTTATCGTATAATTATTACCCGATGTCAAACACCTATTAAAGTAGATAAACACAATTTTTGGTTCCATCGAGTCAAAAGGCTCGAATCCTTAGATTTAGGTTGGTTGTTTTGTAGATTTATGATGCATTGGGTAGATCAATCAATCAACGAAATGTAATATCCATAAAGGATTCAAAAAATGGCTTCACAAGCATCGTTTTGCGAATGTGACATACTCCAGTGGCTAAGTGAAACGGTGTTTAGGGACTAAGTGAACAGGTGTTTTTCCGGATCAGTAGTCCAGGAGGAGTTAGTCCGGATCAGTAGTCCGGAGTAGTTAGTCCGGAGGAGTTAGTCCGGATCAATAGTCCAGATATCGATCCATGACATCAAATCCGTAGGAGTGAAAAGATTCGTGCGATCAGCATCATTGCCTTGGACATTTACATTGTAAACCATTAAAGTATAATACTTAAGTTACAATGTAAATAATCGAAATACCCCCATTTGGATTCAAAGAAAAATACTAGAAAAATTAATTCCCACTATTTCAAAATGTGAAAATTGGGTTTTAGTGTAAAATCTGGAAAAACCCAAAAGTTCGTAGTGGTGAATTTTTGGAAAGTGGGGTTAGACATCTCGGAAAAATCCCCAAAAATCAGATTATCTTATTTATGATAAGGGAACCCAATGCCGGGGACTTTTAATTTCAAGAAAATAGGCTGCTTATGAGTACTTCCTTCATAAATCAAGGGTTGAGGATTTACTTGTGAAGGGAGCTACAATTCTAAAGGAAATGTTGAGAATGACATGCCATACTAATGTTAGTATGTTGATGTGAGGTATTGGGGCATGGACTCGTGACTTGTTTTGGTTCTCACCGTGATGCACCGATGGTCTTATGTAGTTGACGTGGCGGGCATATGACCGATGGCGGGGCTTTATGTGGCCGAGTGGGGCATATTACGTGGACAGGCTAAGGCCTGAGTTGAGCCGTTGAGCTCGTGGAGCTAAGGCCGAGTGCTTTCAGTGGGATCCCATGGAGGATCGTGGACAAGTTGTCCTGATGTTTGTTGCGGTGAGTCCGATTTTGAGGTCAAACGGAGTTTTTATCATACAATTATTACCCGATGTCAAACACCTATTAAAGTAGATAAACACACTTTTTGGTTCCATCAGGAGTCAAAAGGCTCGAATCCTTAGATTTAGGTTGGTTGTTTTGTAGATTTATGGCGATTGGGTGGATCAATCGATCAACGAAATGTGATATCCATAAAGGATTCAAAAAGTGGCTTCACGAGCATCGTTTGCCAATGTGACATACTACGTGGGCTGGGAGGTACTTCCAACGCTTGTCTCTAATCCACTATTATCAATATGGAATACACGGGCTCAAAGACTCCATTATAACCAACAAATCCACATTTTGCCTCAATTATAAATCGGAATGGTTGATTTTGAGGTTTGGTTTGGTTATTTAGTTGATTTGGGATGCATTTGATGGATTGGTCAAACAACAAAATCTAATAACCATAAAGGATTCAAAGGAGACATAACGAGCATGGTTCGCTTCGATGTGACGTACTCAGGTGATGACGTACTTCAAATACTAGGTCTAATGGAGTTTTTATCGTACAATTACTACCAGGATGTCGAACACTATTAAAGTAGATAAACACACTTTTTGGTTCCATCATGAGTCAAAAGGCTCGAATCCTTAGATTTAGGTTGGTTGTTTTGTAGATTTATGATGCATTGGGTAGATCAATCGGTCAACGAAATGTAATATCCATAAAGGATTCAAAAAATGGCTTCACAAGCATCGTTTTTCGAATGTGACATATTCGGTGGCTGGGAGGTACTTCCAACGCTGTCTCTAATCCACTATTATCAATATAGAATACACGGGCTCAAACTCTCCATTATAATCGACAAATCCACATTTTGCCTCAATTATAAATCAGAATGGTTGATTTTGAGGTTTGGTTTGGTTATTTAGTTGATTTGGGATGCATTTGGTGGATTGGTCAAACAACAAAATCTAAAATCCATAAAGGATTCAAAGGAGACATAACGAGCATGGTTCGCTTCGATGTGACGTACTTCTACGGTGACGACTTACTTCAAATACTAGGTCTAATGGAGTTTTTATCGTACAATTATTACCCGATGTCAAACACCTATTAAAGTAGATAAACACACTTTTTGGTTCCATCAGAGTCAAAAGGCTCGAATCCTTAGATTTAGGTTGGTTGTTTTGTAGATTTATGATGCATTGGGTAGATCAATCAGTCAACGAAATGTAATATCCATAAAGGATTCAAAAAATGGCTTCACGAGCATCGTTTGCCGAATGTGACATACTCCGTGGTGTGAGGTACTTCCAACGCTGTCTCTAATCCACTATTATCAATATGGAATACACGGGCACAAAGACTCCATTATAATCGACAAATCCACATTTTGCCTCAATTATAAATCGAATGGTTGATTTTGAGGTTTGGTTTGGTTATTTAGTTGATTTGGGATGCATTTGGTGGATTGGTCAAACAACAAAATCTAATATCCATAAAGGATTCAAAGGAGACATAACGAGCATGGTTCGCTC
This sequence comes from Taxillus chinensis, assembly GCA_023512835.1. Taxonomy (NCBI): domain Eukaryota; kingdom Viridiplantae; phylum Streptophyta; class Magnoliopsida; order Santalales; family Loranthaceae; genus Taxillus; species Taxillus chinensis. The sequence continues at coordinate 9,743,065 of CM042087.1, forward strand.
GATGTGACGTACTCTACGGTGATGACGTACTTCAAATACTAGGTCTAATGGAGTTTTTATCGTACAATTATTACCCGATGTCAAACACCTATTAAAGTAGATAAACACACTTTTTCGTTCCACCAGGAGTCAAAAGGCTCGAATCCTTAGATTTAGGTTGGTTGTTTTGTAGATTTATGATGCATTGGGTAGATCAATCAGTCAACGAAATGTAATATCCATAAAGGATTCAAAAAATGGCTTCACAAGCATCGTTTTGCCGAATGTGACATACTCCGTGGCTGGGAGGTACTTCCAACGCTGTCTCTAATCCACTATTATCAATAAGGAATACACGGGCTCAAACTCTCCATTATAATCGACAAATCCACATTTTGCCTCAATTATAAATCGAGAATGGTTGATTTTGAGGTTTGGTTTGGTTATTTAGTTGATTTGGGATGCATTTGGTGGATTGGTCAAACAACAAAATCTAAAATCCATAAAGGATTCAAAGGAGACATAACGAGCATGGTTCGCTCGATGTGACGTACTCTACGGTGACGACTTACTTCAAATACTAGGTCTAATGGAGTTTTTATCGTACAATTATTACCCGATGTCAAACACCCTATTAAAGTAGATAAACACACTTTTTGGTTCCATCAGGAGTCAAAAGGCTCGAATCCTTAGATTTAGGTTGGTTGTTTTGTAGATTTATGATGCATTGGGTAGATCAATCAGTCAACGAAATGTAATATCCATAAAGGATTCAAAAAATGGCTTCACAAGCATCGTTTTGCGAATGTGACATACTCCGTGGGTGGGAGGTACTTCCAACGTTGTCTCTAATCCACTATTATCAATATGGAATACACGGGCTCAAAGACTCCATTATAATCGACAAATCCACATTTTGCCTCAATTATAAATCAGAATGGTTGATTTTGAGGTTTGGTTTGGTTATTTAGTTGATTTGGGATGCATTTGGTGGATTGGTCAAACAACAAAATCTAATATCCATAAAGGATTCAAAGGAGACATAACGAGCATGGTTCGCTCGTTGTGACGTACTCTACGGTGATGACGTACTTCAAATACTAGGTCTAATGGAGTTTTTATCGTACAATTATTACCCGATGTCAAACACCTATTAAAGTAGATAAACACACTTTTTCGTTCCACCAGGAGTCAAAAGGCTCGAATCCTTAGATTTAGGTTGGTTGTTTTGTAGATTTATGATGCATTGGGTAGATCAATCAGTCAACGAAATGTAATATCCATAAAGGATTCAAAAAATGGCTTCACAAGCATCGTTTGCCGAATGTGACATACTCCGTGGTTGAGGTACTTCCAACGTTGTCTCTAATCCACTATTATCAATATGGAATACACGGGCACAAAGACTCCATTATAATCGACAAATCCACATTTTGCCTCAATTATAAATCGAAATGGTTGATTTTGAGGTTTGGTTTGGTTATTTAGTTGATTTGGGATGCATTTGGTGGATTGGTCAAACAACAAAATCTAATATCCATAAAGGATTCAAAGGAGACATAACGAGCATGGTTCGCTCGATGTGACGTACTCTACGGTGATGACGTACTTCAAATACTAGGTCTAATGGAGTTTTTATCGTATAATTATTACCCGATGTCAAACACCCTATTAAAGTAGATAAACACACTTTTTGGTTCCACCAGGAGTCAAAAGGCTCGAATCCTTAGATTTAGGTTGGTTGTTTTGTAGATTTATGATGCATTGGGTAGATCAATCAGTCAACGAAATGTAATATCCATAAAGGATTCAAAAAATGGCTTCACAAGCATCGTTTTGCGAATGTGACATACTCCAGTGGCTGGGAGGTACTTCCAACGCCGTCTCTAATCCACTATTATCAATAAGGAATACACGGGCTCAAACTCTCCCTTATAATCGACAAATCCACATTTTGCCTCAATTATAAATCGAATGGTTGATTTTGAGGTTTGGTTTGGTTATTTAGTTGATTTGGGATGCATTTGGTGGATTGGTCAAACAACAAAATCTAAAATCCATAAAGGATTCAAAGGAGACATAACGAGCATGGTTCGCTCGATGTGGCGTACTCTACGGTGACGACTTACTTCAAATACTAGGTCTAATGGAGTTTTTATCGTACAATTATTACCCGATGTCAAACACCCTATTAAAGTAGATAAACACACTTTTTGGTTCCATCAGAGTCAAAAGGCTCGAATCCTTAGATTTAGGTTGGTTGTTTTGTAGATTTATGATGCATTGGGTAGATCAATCAATCAACGAAATGTAATATCCATAAAGGATTCAAAAAATGGCTTCACAAGCATCGTTTGCCGAATGTGACATACTCCGTGGTTGGAGGTACTTCCAACGTTGTCTCTAATCCACTATTATCAATATGGAATACACGGGCTCAAAGACTCCATTATAATCGACAAATCCACATTTTGCCTCAATTATAAATCAGAATGGTTGATTTTGAGGTTTGGTTTGCTTATTTAGTTGATTTGGGATGCATTTGGTGGATTGGTCAAACAACAAAATCTAATATCCATAAAGGATTCAAAGGAGACATAACGAGCATGGTTCGCTCGTTGTGACGTACTCTACGGTGATGACGTACTTCAAATACTAGGTCTAATGGAGTTTTTATCGTACAATTATTACCCGATGTCAAACACCTATTAAAGTAGATAAACACACTTTTTCGTTCCACCAGGAGTCAAAAGGCTCGAATCCTTAGATTTAGGTTGGTTGTTTTGTAGATTTATGATGCATTGGGTAGATCAATCAGTCAACGAAATGTAATATCCATAAAGGATTCAAAAAATGGCTTCACGAGCATCGTTTGCCGAATGTGACATACTCCGTGGTGTGAGGTACTTCCAACGCTTGTCTCTAATCCACTATTATCAATATGGAATACACGGGCACAAAGACTCCATTATAATCGACAAATCCACATTTTGCCTCAATTATAAATCGAATGGTTGATTTTGAGGTTTGGTTTGGTTATTTAGTTGATTTGGGATGCATTTGGTGGATTGGTCAAACAACAAAATCTAATATCCATAAAGGATTCAAAGGAGACATAACGAGCATGGTTCGCTCGATGTGACGTACTCTACGGTGATGACGTACTTCAAATACTAGGTCTAATGGAGTTTTTATCGTACAATTATTACCCGATGTCAAACACCTATTAAAGTAGATAAACACACTTTTTCGTTCCACCAGGAGTCAAAAGGCTCGAATCCTTAGATTTAGGTTGGTTGTTTTGTAGATTTATGATGCATTGGGTAGATCAATCAGTCAACGAAATGTAATATCCATAAAGGATTCAAAAAATGGCTTCACAAGCATCGTTTTGCCGAATGTGACATACTCCGTGGCTGGGAGGTACTTCCAACGCTGTCTCTAATCCACTATTATCAATAAGGAATACACGGGCTCAAACTCTCCATTATAATCGACAAATCCACATTTTGCCTCAATTATAAATCGAATGGTTGATTTTGAGGTTTGGTTTGGTTATTTAGTTGATTTGGGATGCATTTGGTGGATTGGTCAAACAACAAAATCTAAAATCCATAAAGGATTCAAAGGAGACATAACGAGCATGGTTCGCTCGATGTGACGTACTCTACGGTGACGACTTACTTCAAATACTAGGTCTAATGGAGTTTTTATCGTACAATTATTACCCGATGTCAAACACCATATTAAAGTAGATAAACACACTTTTTGGTTCCATCAGAGTCAAAAGGCTTGAGTCCTTAGATTTAGGTTGGTTGTTTTGTAGATTTATGATGCATTGGGTAGATCAATCAATCAACGAAATGTAATATCCATAAAGGATTCAAAAAATGGCTTCACAAGCATCGTTTTGCCGAATGTGACATACTCCGTGGCTGGGGAGGTACTTCCAACACTGTCTCTAATCCACTATTATCAATATGGAATACACGGGCTCAAAGACTCCATTATAATCGACATATCCACATTTTGCCTCAATTATAAATCGAGAATGGTTGATTTTGAGGTTTGGTTTGGTTATTTAGTTGATTTGGGATGCATTTGGTGGATTGGTCAAACAACAAAATCTAATATCCATAAAGGATTCAAAGGAGACATAACGAGCATGGTTCGCTCGATGTGACGTACTCTACGGTGATGACGTACTTCAAATACTAGGTCTAATGGAGTTTTTATCGTACAATTATTACCCGATGTCAAACACCTATTAAAGTAGATAAACACACTTTTTGGTTCCATCAGGAGTCAAAAGGCTCGAATCCTTAGATTTAGGTTGGTTGTTTTGTAGATTTATGACGCATTGGGTGGATCAATCAGTCAACGAAATGTGATATCCATAAAGGATTCAAAAAGTGGCTTCACGAGCATCGTTTGCCGAATGTGACATACTCCGTGGCTGGGAGGTACTTCCAACGCTGTCTCTAATCCACTATTATCAATATGGAATACACGGGCTCAAAGACTCCATTATAATCGACAAATCCACATTTTGCCTCAATTATAACTCGGAATGGTTGATTTTGAGGTTTGGTTTGGTTATTTAGTTGATTTGGGATGCATTTGGTGGATTGGTCAAACAACAAAATCTAAAATCCATAAAGGATTCAAAGGAGACATAACGAGCATGGTTCGCTCGATGTGACGTACTATACGGTGACGACTTACTTCAAATACTAGGTCTAATGGAGTTTTTATCGTACAATTATTACCCGATGTCAAACACCCTATTAAAGTAGATAAACACACTTTTTCGTTCCATCGGAGTCAAAAGGCTCGAATCCTTAGATTTAGGTTGGTTGTTTTGTAGATTTATGATGCATTGGGTGGATCAATCAGTCAACGAAATGTAATATCCATAAAGGATTCAAAAAATGGCTTCACAAGCATCGTTTTGCCGAATGTGACATACTCCGTGGCTGGGAGGTACTTCCAACGCTGTCTCTAATCCACTATTATCAATATGGAATACACGGGCTCAAAGACTCCATTATAATCGACAAATCCACATTTTGCCTCAATTATAAATCAGAATGGTTGATTTTGAGGTTTGGTTTGGTTATTTAGTTGATTTGGGATGCATTTGGTGGATTGGTCAAACAACAAAATCTAAAATCCATAAAGGATTCAAAGGAGACATAACGAGCATGGTTCGCTCGATGTGACGTACTCTACGGTGACGACTTACTTCAAATACTAGGTCTAATGGAGTTTTTATCGTACAATTATTACCCGATGTCAAACACCCTATTAAAGTAGATAAACACACTTTTTGGTTCCATCGAGAGTCAAAAGGCTCGAATCCTTAGATTTAGGTTGGTTGTTTTGTAGATTTATGATGCATTGGGTAGATCAATCAGTCAACGAAATGTAATATCCATAAAGGATTCAAAAAATGGCTTCACGAGCATCGTTTGCCGAATGTGACATACTCCGTGGTCGTGTAGGTACTTCCAACGCTGTCTCTAATCCACTATTATCAATATGGAATACACGGGCACAAAGACTCCATTATAATCGACAAATCCACATTTTGCCTCAATTATAAATCAGAATGGTTGATTTTGAGGTTTGGTTTGGTTATTTAGTTGATTTGGGATGCATTTGGTGGATTGGTCAAACAACAAAATCTAATATCCATAAAGGATTCAAAGGAGACATAACGAGCATGGTTCGCTCGATGTGACGTACTCTACGGTGATGACGTACTTCAAATACTAGGTCTAATGGAGTTTTTATCGTACAATTATTACTCGATGTCAAACACCTATTAAAGTAGATAAACACACTTTTTGGTTCCATCAGGAGTCAAAAGGCTCGAATCCTTAGATTTACGTTGGTTGTTTTGTAGATTTATGACGCATTGGGTGGATCAATCAGTCAACGAAATGTGATATCCATAAAGGATTCAAAAAGTGGCTTCACGAGCATCGTTTGCTGAATGTGACATACTCTGTGGTTGGGAGGTACTTCCAACGCTGTCTCTAATCCACTATTATCAATATGGAATACACGGGCTCAAACTCTCCATTATAATCGACAAATCCACATTTTGCCTCAATTATAAATCAGAATGGTTGATTTTGAGGTTTGGTTTGGTTATTTAGTTGATTTGGGATGCATTTGGTGGATTGGTCAAACAACAAAATCTAAAATCCATAAAGGATTCAAAGGAGACATAACGAGCATGGTTCGCTCGATGTGACGTACTATACGGTGACGACTTACTTCAAATACTAGGTCTAATGGAGTTTTTATCGTACAATTATTACCCGATGTCAAACACCCTATTAAGGTAGATAAACACACTTTTTCGTTCCATCAGGAGTCAAAAGGCTCGAATCCTTAGATTTAGGTTGGTTGTTTTGTAGATTTATGATGCATTGGGTGGATCAATCAGTCAACGAAATGTAATATCCATAAAGGATTCAAAAAATGGCTTCACAAGCATCGTTTTGCCGAATGTGACATACTCCAGGTGGCTGGGAGGTACTTCCAACGCTGTCTCTAATCCACTATTATCAATATGGAATACACGGGCTCAAAGACTCCATTATAATCGACAAATCCACATTTTGCCTCAATTATAAATCAGAATGGTTGATTTTGAGGTTTGGTTTGGTTATTTAGTTGATTTGGGATGCATTTGGTGGATTGGTCAAACAACAAAATCTAATATCCATAAAGGATTCAAAGGAGACATAACGAGCATGGTTCGCTCGATGTAACGTACTCTACGGTGATGACGTACTTCAAATACTAGGTCTAATGGAGTTTTTATCGTACAATTATTACCCGATGTCAAACACCTATTAAAGTAGATAAACACACTTTTTGGTTCCATCGAGAGTCAAAAGGCTCGAATCCTTAGATTTAGGTTGGTTGTTTTGTAGATTTATGACGCATTGGGTGGATCAATCAATCAACGAAATGTGATATCCATAAAGGATTCAAAAAGTGGCTTCACGAGCATCGTTTGCCGAATGTGACATACTCGTGGTTGGGAGGTACTTCCAACGCTGTCTCTAATCCACTATTATCAATATGGAATACATGGGCTCAAAGACTCCATTATAATCGACAAATCCACATTTTGCCTCAATTATAAATCAGAATGGTTGATTTTGAGGTTTGGTTTGGTTATTTAGTTTACTTGGGATGCATTTGGTGGATTGGTCAAACAACAAAATCTAATATCCATAAAGGATTCAAAGGAGACATAACGAGCTTGGTTCGCTCGATGTGACGTACTCTACGGTGACGACTTACTTCAAATACTAGGTCTAATGGAGTTTTTATCGTACAATTATTACCCGATGTCAAACACCATATTAAAGTAGATAAACACACTTTTTGGTTCCATCAGGAGTCAAAAGGCTTGAGTCCTTAGATTTAGGTTGGTTGTTTTGTAGATTTATGATGCATTGGGTAGATCAATCAGTCAACGAAATGTAATATCCATAAAGGATTCAAAAAATGGCTTCACAAGCATCGTTTTGCCGAATGTGACATACTCCGTGGTCGGGAGGTACTTCCAACACTGTCTCTAATCCACTATTATCAATATGGAATACACGGGCTCAAAGACTCCATTATAATCGACATATCCACATTTTGCCTCAATTATAAATCAGATGGTTGATTTTGAGGTTTGGTTTGCTTATTTAGTTGATTTGGGATGCATTTGGTGGATTGGTCAAACAACAAAATCTAATATCCATAAAGGATTCAAAGGAGACATAACGAGCATGGTTCGCTCGATGTGACGTACTCTACGGTGATGACGTACTTCAAATACTAGGTCTAATGGAGTTTTTATCGTACAATTATTACCCGATGTCAAACACCCTATTAAAGTAGATAAACACACTTTTTGGTTCCATCAAGAGTCAAAAGGCTCGAATCCTTAGATTTAGGTTGGTTGTTTTGTAGATTTATGATGCATTGGGTAGATCAATCAGTCAACGAAATGTAATATCCATAAAGGATTCAAAAAATGGCTTCACGAGCATCGTTTGCCGAATGTGACATACTCCGTGGTCGTGAGGTACTTCCAACGCTGTCTCTAATCCACTATTATCAATATGGAATACACGGGCACAAAGACTCCATTATAATCGACAAATCCACATTTTGCCTCAATTATAAATCGAAATGGTTGATTTTGAGGTTTGGTTTGGTTATTTAGTTGATTTGGGATGCATTTGGTGGATTGGTCAAACAACAAAATCTAATATCCATAAAGGATTCAAAGGAGACATAACGAGCATGGTTCGCTCGATGTGACGTACTCTACGGTGATGACGTACTTCAAATACTAGGTCTAATGGAGTTTTTATCGTACAATTATTACCCGATGTCAAACACCTATTAAAGTAGATAAACACACTTTTTCGTTCCACCAGGAGTCAAAAGGCTCGAATCCTTAGATTTAGGTTGGTTGTTTTGTAGATTTATGATGCATTGGGTAGATCAATCAGTCAACGAAATGTAATATCCATAAAGGATTCAAAAAATGGCTTCACAAGCATCGTTTTGCCGAATGTGACATACTCCGTGGCGGGAGGTACTTCCAATGTTGTCTCTAATCCACTATTATCAATAAGGAATACACGGGCTCAAACTCTCCATTATAATCGACAAATCCACATTTTGCCTCAATTATAAATCGGAATGGTTGATTTTGAGGTTTGGTTTGGTTATTTAGTTGATTTGGGATGCATTTGGTGGATTGGTCAAACAACAAAATCTAAAATCCATAAAGGATTCAAAGGAGACATAACGAGCATGGTTCGCTCGATGTGACGTACTCTACGGTGACGACTTACTTCAAATACTAGGTCTAATGGAGTTTTTATCGTACAATTATTACCCGATGTCAAACACCCTATTAAAGTAGATAAACACACTTTTTGGTTCCATCAGGAGTCAAAAGGAGAGGTCTATCTCGTCGGCATAGAGATATTCATTCTCTCGAGATCCTCTTCAAGCTAAAAGGAGTGAAGATATCATTATCCCGTATAAATCGAGCCCTATGACCTGTGGAATTGATGAATTCTTCAAATGCCGCTTGGCTCTCTTCGACGATAAAGGCTGGATTAATGAGTAAATGAACAGGAGGGCCAAGTAGATCTTCAGGTTCAGCAGGCATGTATGCACCCCAAGATACCTGGAAGTATAGCAGGCACCAGGGCCTGAGAATATGTAGGATCTGTAAAAGGCCGGAAGGGTGAATACCCTGCTGCGGCTCTGCCTCCTCTTGAGGTTGGAAGGGTGAATACCCTGTTCTTTGGCGCCGCCTCCTCTGGATGATAATGAGATGGCCGAGCTGAAGGTTCTTGTTGAGGTGGATCTGCCTGGGCTAGATAAGCATCTTCAGGGGATGGAGAGGGTTCTTCATCGGATATCTCCACTATAGGAGAACGTTTTGATGCTTTCCTCTTGCTCAAAGCCTTCCAGATTTTTCCTAGGAGGCCTTTGACTTCTTTGTTGTCCTTCCTCAGGGCTTCCACCTCGCGCCGGGTTCCGGGCATTTGCCTCCCCGAGCTGTTGTGTTTCTTGCCTCCAAGCTTCGATAGATGCGGCAAGGAGGAGCTTCGGGGCCTCCCATGCTCTAGGTGATGCATGAGCAGCTACATCCGGGGCCTCCCATGCTCCTGGTTCTAGGTTGTGAAGTAGCTTGTTGGTCTCCAGAGATGAGGGCCATTAATTCTTCAAATTGGGCATTAGTGATGTGCCCATTAGTGATCGCCCAATTGATGACCTCCACTTCACTCACCACCTGCCCACTAATGCCTTGAAAGAAATTGAAAATGTCTTCTTTGTGTACATTGAACCGCATGTACATGGCGGTGAGTCCCGTATAGAGTCTGCTTCCTTTGATCCAAATGAGGAGAAGTCTCCCTTGCAAAGTCCGTGGATCGCTCCACATGAACACGTGCCCTAGCGGGCGTGATGGAGGAGGAACATTGGTTGCCCAATGACCTCTGGGTGCGACCCCCAAACCTCCTTCACTTGCAATACTCTTAACACCCAGGTGAGAAGGAAAAGTAATGCTCTCCATGGAGGAAAAATGCAAAGCAGGCATGCTTTTAAATATCATACACAAAATTCTGCCATTGATCTGCTTGGATGAGTTTTTCTTCCACCGATTAAAAATGGTAGTGGCCCAATCCACATTTAGCATATGATCAATGCTATACATGAACTCCAGGTGTGGCTTAGGCACACTATCTAGCCCACTGGTCCTGAATCAATAAGCATTTCCCTACTAGGTAAGCTAGGCATCTAAATTTTCCAACAAAACCATTCTTGGTATACCGCCTCCGACTTTGAAATTTTCTAGCATAGTTACATGCGGTACCAAATTCTCCTAGGCTTAGGCGAGGGAAACTATTACCTGGGTTCAGGGAGGTTAAAGCAATTTCTAATAATATCGGGGGTTATTCGACATAAACCCCTTGCACAACCCCTATCGGTTCATCCTCATTCCCAGAGACAGATGCATAGAAGTCTTGTAAGGCAGAATAGGAAATAGCTGGTGGGCGGATACTAACCTTTGTAATCCCGAGTTTGAATTTTAACGACCACCTCTCTAGCCCACCCAGGCTCTCGAAGCCTCCAAAGCCTGCATGTCAAGAGCATGCCCCAAGAGTATCTCCTCCTCGGTTTGGCTATCAGCACTAGGTGAGTGCACCTCCTCCTGGCCGTCCTCCTTGTGCGCACCATCTTTGGAATGAGAAAATAAGAACAAAGAGCAGAAAACTCAAGAGCAAGAGAGCAAAAGGGCGAGTTTCTCTAATACTCGGATCCGGAGTGATTTTGGTGTGGAAGCCTTTGAAGATGGCCTCCCTTTATATAGCGTGCGAAGGAAAGAGGCTCCAATTGGCGTGATACACGTGCCCCTAACTTTTCGAGTGTTCGACCAAAATACCCTCTGCACGTGAATTGGCTGAATTGGCGTGCAAGTCGAATCGTCCCAAACTTTGGTGGTAGGTCCCCACCGAGCTGGCAAGCAATACTTCCTTCGCACGTGAATTGTAGGAAGCTTCTAGGAGGGCTAAAATCGGTATTTTGCATTTTTGGGCCTCCATATGACAGTATCAATTCGCGTGCAAGAGTAAACGTGATTCACATGGTCTTCATCTACCATTCCAGAAAGTTTCAGCTCAAAAGGAGGTGCACGTGAATTGGGCAATTCACGTGCCAATTCACGTTCAGGCCCAAACTGGGCCCAAATTTCTCCACTAAGTTTCTTAAGCATTATGGACCATCTTTAAGTCTTGCACGTGAATTGTTTGAGCCCATCTTCAAGCATTTTTGGGCTTCACTTGCTCCTTGCTCCTTGACTTTGACTTTAAAAATAATTCCAAAAGTTCAGGACCCAATAATTTGCTCATCCCGCACATGGTTAGCTAAGAAAGGAACACAGTCTCCTGCACAATGGTTAGCTTGCAAACAAATTTATTGAATAAAATATATAAAAGAAAATAACATAAAATAAAACATAGCAATAAACATTGGGTTGCCTCCCAACCAGCGCTTTATTTAAAGTCTGTAGCTAGACTTTCGGTTATGATCATGCAATGGTGAAAGAGAGGGAATCAACTATCTCCCTCTCGAGTTGAATCAAAGTATGGTTTCAGCCTATTGCCATTCACCCAAAATTTCTTGCCATCTACGACTTGGAGCTCAAAGCTCCCATATGGCTTCTTATCAATTATCACAAAAGGTCCCATCCACTTGGACCTTAATTTGCCAGGAAATAACCTCAACCTTGTGTTAAATAGAAGAACTTTCTGTCCTAAGGTTAAAGGTTCATTGTTGAGTTGCCTATCATGCCATTTCTTAGTTCTTTCTTTGTAAAATTTAGCACTATCATAGGCATCCAACCTAAGCTCATCTAACTCAATTAATTGAGTCATCCTAAGCTCCTTGATCTCTTGTGGGTTGAAATTTAACTTCTTCAAGGCCCAATGAGCCTTGTGTTCTAGTTCCACAGGCAAGTGACATGCCTTACCATATAGAATACGGTAAGGTGACATCCCAATGGGAGTTTTGTAAGCTGTCCTATAGGCCCATAAGGCTTCATCAAGCCTTTGAGACCAATCTTTCCTATTGGCTCCAACAGTTTTTTCTAAAATGGCCTTAATCTCCCTGTTGGACACTTCTGCTTGTCCATTAGCTTGTGGGTGGTAAGCTAAAGATTTCCTATGAGTGACACCATACTTGTTCAATAATTTATCAAACAATTTGTTGCGAAAATGACTACCCTCATCACCGATTATAGCCCTTGGTGTCCCAAAACGGCTAAAGATGTTCCTAGTAAGGAAGTGAGTCACAACTCTAGCATCATTCACTCTAGTAGGAATAGCTTCTACCCACTTAGACACATAATCCACAACAAGCAAAATGTATGAGTACCCATCGAATTGGGGAATGGCCCCATGAAGTCAATGCCCCAAATGTCAAAAATTTCAACTGGAAGGATTCCAGTTAAGGGCATCTCATTTTTCCTAGATAGACCACCTACCCTTTGACATCTATCACACTTTTTGATGTAGACATTGGTGTCTTTCACCATGTGAGGCCAATAAAAGCCACACCGCATGATCTTAGCCACGGTTCTTTGCACTCCAAAGTGGCCCCCATAATGTGATGCATGACAATGATGTATTATGTCATCTACCTCCTCCTCAAGGACACACTTTCTTATGATTTGGTCTGGACACCTCCTATAAAGAATTGGGTCTTCCCAAATGTATTTCCTAGCATCCACTACCAATTTCTTTTTCTGGTGGTAGTCTAACTGCTTGGGTATGAACCCAGTTGGCTAAATAATTTGCTATGTCGGCAAACCAAGGAAGATGATGCACCTCAAACAACTTCTCATCAGGAAAGTCATCTACAATGGGTAGAGACTTAGGTGCATTCTCCACACGGGAGAGGTGATCAGCCACGAAATTTAGGGCTCCCTTTGTGTCTCTAATTTCAAGGTCAAATTCCTGTAAGAGGAGAACCCATCTAATCAAGCGTGGCTTAGCTTCTTTTTTTAGCAAACAAATATTTCAATGCAGCATGATCGGTATAAACAATGACTTTAGAGCCCAAAAGGTAGGGTCTAAACTTGTTGCAACCATAAACCACAACTAGGAACTCTTTCTCGGTGGTGGTATAGTTACGTTGAGCATCATCTAAGGTCTTACTAGCATAGTAAATGACCCTAAACACCTTTTCTCGCCTTTGCCCTAAGACTACCCCCACGGCGATAATCACTCGCATCACACATTAGCTCAAAAGGTTGAGCCCAGTCAGGTGTAACTATAACAGTGCGGTGACTAACTTACTCTTGAGGATGTTAAAAGCTTCTAAGCAATCTTCATTAAACTCAAAGCTTGTGTCTTTTTCTAACAACCTACTCATGGGTTTTGCAATTTTTGAGAAGTCCTTAATGAATCTCCTATAAAAGCCAGCATGGCCAAGGAAACTTCTCACTCCTTTTTCATTAGTTGGAGGTGGCGAGTCTCAATAGTGGAGATTTTTGCCTTGTCTACCTCCAAACCATGTGCAGACACCTTGTGCCCTAGAACTATCCCCTCTGTTACCATAAAATGGCATTTCTCCCAATTTAGGACTAGTTCCTTCTCCTCACATCTCTCTAAGACCACATCTAGATTTTTCAAGCACCGTTGGTAGGAGGAACCAAACACCGAGAAGTCATCCATGAAGACCTCCATGATCTCCTCAACCAAACCCTGAAAAATAGCCATCATACACCTTTGAAAGGTGGCGGGGGCATTACAAAGCCCAAATGGCATTCTCCTAAATGCAAATGTGCCAAAAGGGCACATGAAGGTGGTCTTTTCTTGGTCCTCGGGCTTAACCATGATCTGATTATACCCGGAATAGCCATCTAAAAAGCGATAGTGACTATAGCCAGCTAACCTATCCAACATTTGATCAATGAAAGGAAGAGGAAAATGATCCTTCCTAGTGGCCTTGTTCAGCTTCCTATAGTCAACACACACTCTCCATCCCGTCACGGTGCGAGATGGGATCAATTCATTTTTCTCATTCTTAATCACGGTCATGCCCCCTTTCTTGGGCACAACATGCAATGGACTCACCCACTCACTATCTGAAATAGCATAAATTATACCCGCATTTTTCCATTTTAAAATTTCTTTTCTAACAACTTCTTTCATAGCAGGTTTAATCTTCTTTGTCTTTCAAGATGGGTTTAAAATCATCATTCATCAAAATCTTATGCATGCAAATCCCTGGACTAATACCCCTAATGTCTTCAATGTTCCATCCTAGGGCCTTTTTGTGTTTCCTAAGGACTTCTAACAATTGAGTACACTCCACATCATTCAAATTAGAAGCAACAATAACAGGGAATTGATTTGTAGAGTCTAGAAATTCATACCTTAGGTGTCCAGGCAGCTCCTTCGGTTCTGGAGCTGGATGCATGTCATCTTCTTTCTCCTCCTCGGCTTGCTCCAAAGAGTTTGTAGTTTGCTCATCTTTCTCGGGCGTCAAGTACATCTCTTCATCTTGTTGAGCTTCTATAAGTCGAAGGGCTTCATCATTGGTGGTGGTAATTTCTTCGCCAAGTAATCTTCCACCAATTCCTCAAGGTCTTCAACCCAAAGGCAATCCTCCTCCTCTTGACCTTGCAAAGCCTTCCCCATGTGGAAGACTAAGGTCTCCTCATTAATTCTCGAGTAAGCTGCCCTTGAGCAACATCAATCAATGCACAACCCGTTCGAGAAATGGTCTTCCAAGGAGTAAGTGAACTCCTCTATCTTCTTCCATCTCCAAAACAACAAAGTCCGCTGGAAATATGAAGGAACCCACTTTGACTAACACGTCTTCAATTATCCCTTCAGGCCTTCCAGGAGACCGGTCAAAGAACCGCAATGATATGAAAGTGGGCTTCATGCCCTTAAGCCCAAGCTGCTTGTACAAAGCAAAGGAAATCAAATTGATGCTGGCCCCTAAATCACATAGGGCCTCTTCTTGCGGTGCATTGCCAATCACACAAGGGAGATTAAAGCTGCCCGGATCTTTATGCTTGATGGGCAAACTCGTTGAACAACACTGCTCACCTCGTTAGTGGCTGCCACCGTCTCATGATCCCCATATTTCCTCTTCTTTGTCACAAAATCTTTGATGTATTTTCCGTACCTAGGCATCTGCTCCAAAACTTCCACAAATGGAATGTTAATCTCAAGCTTCTTGAACAAACTCAGGAAGCGCTCATACTCTTCTTCAACCCTCTGGTTCCTCGGCCTCCGAGGAAATGGCATAGTAGGCCTGAGCTCTTGCCTTTGTTCTTCAGCTATTCTGTCTTGACTCGGTTGCTTGTCCTTCTTCTCTTGCACTCTTTCTTGACTTTATCTGATTTTCCTTGGTCTTCGACTTCCAAGGGTTTGCTTTGTTCTTCTGGAATGGCCTTCTTCTTAGGCTCTTCGACTTCATTCGATGTCTTCCCGCTCCTTAGAGTTATAGCCTTGCAACTCTCCTTGGGGTTCACCTCGGTGTCACTTGGAAAAGAATTGGTTGACACCCCTTGATTTACATTCCGAGCCAAACTCACAAGCAACTTTTCTATATTCTTCATTGAAGATTCCATGGTGACTACCCTTTCCTCCAAACTATCCTCTCTTTTGGTTGGCTCATCCACATTCGATATACCCTTCCTCTTTCTTGTTGAGGCCGAGGACGTTTTTGCTCGAATCCTGGAGGTGGGTGTAAATAATTATCCGTAGCATACGGATTCCGTTCATCCCTGGGGGGCACATATTTGTCTTGAAATGAGGTATCTCCCCCTTGGTTCCGAGTTCTCCGAAATGGTTGAGATTGCTTGCGATTCTGGTTGTACCCTAGTTGTTGTTGTTGAGGATAAAATTGCTTGTTTCTGGTACAAGCCCTTTCCTCCAACATAATTTGCTTCTTCAGCTCCACTCCAGCCCTGCCAACTACTTGGTAAAGCTTGTTGTGATCCTTCAACTTTAAGAGCCAATACTTCCATGCCTTTCACTAAAGCTTGAATCTGTGCTTGCACATCATTGGAAGAATTATCAACTGAAGCAATCTTCTCCCTTGGCTTTGAAGTACGCACATTAGACCACTGCCAATCGGCTAATGACAACCTCTCCAAGAGCTCTGCTTGCGTCAAGGCTCTAGATTCATCAAGCATCCTCCAGCAAGCGCATTCACCTTGTCTTGTGAATGGGACTGAAGACCTGTATAGAAAGATTCAATTTGAATCCACGGGCATCTTCTCACTAAGTCTTTGAAACGCTCCCAAGCTTCATGAAGAGTCTCCATCTCATCTTGCCTGAACCTGCTAATCTCTCCTCTTAGCTGGATCACCTTGGAAGGAGGGAAATACTTTGACATGAACTTGGTCCGCATCTCCTCCCAAGTGTTGATTGAACCTGTTGGCGGATCGTTGAACCAGCCAAGAGCTCTATCCCTTAAAGAGAAAGGGAAAAGCCTTAGCTTTATGGCCTCCTCCGACACATTGTTGATCTTGATGGTGTCACACACCTGGTAGAACCTCATCAAATGCTTGGTGTGGATCATCCACGGCTGTTCCTCCAAACGCGTTGTTGCTCACCATGTTGATCAATGCCGGCTTCACTCGAAGCTATTCGCTTGGACTCTTGTCTGCCGAATCCCGAATAATGGTCCGACATCATTGGCCTCGCATAATCTAAGAAGGTTCTGGGCATAAACCTATTACCCTCTTCTTCGGATATTGGCCATTGTAATTGGCCCCTCCTTGCGGTGCACCACCATCAGGTCCGAGATCTGCCATCAGATCGCCTACGGATTGCTCCAAGCCTTGTAGTGCTTCTTCCGCCTCACGTCTTGCTTCCCTAGCTGCTCTCTACGACGAGCTCGAACAACCTTTCAGGTTCCCGCGTAAATTGTATATCCTCCTCTCTTTGCATGCACAACTAGGAATCCTTGATGTATGTTCTGTAAAACAACAAGAACACACCCAACAGCTCCGAACAATGCAAAATAAACAAATAAAGAACACAAAATAACAGAAAATAAAAGACAAAATAAAACACCAAGATCGGAATTCAAACAATTTCACTCAATGTTGATTTTAAAAACTAGTTAACCGTTGGATCCCGGCAGAACGGCGCCAATTTGACAGACAAGATTTTTAGCCTCTCTAAAAGAGCTAGCTAATGTCGTTAAATCTCTCTTCAAGATAATAAATTCCCAAAGTTTGCACTAAAAGAATAAAGCGCAAGAAAGGGGTCGAACCCACGAGGGATTAACCTAGTTCTCTAGTTCTCAAATCAAATCACCCAATTACTCTTGTTCTATAAAATGTCTTGGCAAAAAGTTTTCTTTTTTAAACTAAAGATCTAATTTTTATGTGGTTTTCTCGAATAAACAAAGAAAGTAAACTGATTTTAGGGTTAAGATTCAAGGATTAAAAGCATCTAGGGTCACAATTTCACCTCCCTATGTTATCTCTACTTGTTCATGGTATTAGGGTTGTCGATTGAAAACATGCTAAACATAAGCCAAGGACAACAAATGGTCATTGAGGTCCTTTTAAGAGTTGTATGCCAAATGGTCATCTAAACACACAAACATGCAAAGCCAATAAATCATACTTGCAAAAGGATAATGATCACACCAATTACAAATAAGTTATGAATCTCAATCCGCCTGGACTAGGGCTAAGAATACCAAGGTGTACATCCAAAGATAGAATTTAAGAACAGATTCATAAAACATGCAAAACTTCAATCATCCAAACCCAATATTCATAAACACAAAGAAACAACAAGGGGGCTACATTGCTCCCCTAGATTATAAGACTACTCACGCATGATTACAAGCAAACACAAAGCAAAAAAGCTCAACATCTTCTTCTTGATCACGCGCACAGCAAAGCTTCAAATCCAGGCTCCAAAATCCGCGACGGCTGCGACGGGCGTGCGCGACGGCTGCTCTCCTAGGTCAAGGACAGCCTCCAAGACGTGGAGCCTCTCTCTCTCTCTAAAAATGTGTAGGGGGGTTAGGCATGGCTAGCAGAGGCGTGGAGGCTTGTATTTATAGAGTTTGGATGGGCTTTGAGGTGTGTAACCTAGCCCACTTATCAAAACGGCGTAGTTTTGATAAGTAACACTCGAAACATTAAAAACTCTATCTTCCATCCACAATTTGGACTTGGGCCTTCAGGGAACAAATGATCGGCATGGAAAAACGATTGGATCGGTCCAAAAATATCTCTGCACGCCAATTTGCACGTGATATGGTGAATTCACGTGCACCTCCAAATCAGCTCAAACTTCTCCCCAAGCTTCCTTGCATCATGTAGAGGCCTGAGAGGCAAAAATAGGCATGCACATGAATTGGGTGAATTCACGTTCAGATCCAAATCAGCTCCAAATGCTCTAAAATTTCTGTGGCAGGTAGAGGACATCATTCCAAGCAACTTTTGTTCTTGCACGCCAATTGTTTGAGGCCATCTACTATGTCAAAAGTGAAGTCCAAAACCTGCCAAAACAGCTTAAAAGCACATGTATTTGCAACTAGCATCTTCCTAGGGGTTAGAGCAAATATATATGATATATGAAGCAATAAGGCTCTAATCATGCTCTTAAACATCCTAAATAAACACTAGAATAACGGCATAAAATGCACGTTATCGGATGTGACGTACTCTACGGTGACGACTTACTTCAAATACTAGGTCTAATGGAGTTTTTATCGTACAATTATTACCCGATGTCAAACACCCTATTAAAGTAGATAAACACACTTTTTGGTTCCATCAGAGTCAAAAGGCTCGAATCCTTAGATTTAGGTTGGTTGTTTTGTAGATTTATGATGCATTGGGTAGATCAATCAGTCAACGAAATGTAATATCCATAAAGGATTCAAAAAATGGCTTCACGAGCATCGTTTGCCGAATGTGACATACTCCGTGGCTGGGAGGTACTTCCAACGATGTCTCTAATCCACTATTATCAATATGGAATACACGGGCTCAAAGACTCCATTATAATCGACAAATCCACATTTTGCCTCAATTATAAATCAGAATGGTTGATTTTGAGGTTTGGTTTGGTTATTTAGTTGATTTGGGATGCATTTGGTGGATTGGTCAAACAACAAAATCTAAAATCCATAAAGGATTCAAAGGAGACATAACGAGCATGGTTCGCTTGATGTGACGTACTCTACGGTGACGACTTACTTCAAATACTAGGTCTAATGGAGTTTTTATCGTACAATTATTACCCGATGTCAAACACCCTATTAAAGTAGATAAACACACTTTTTGGTTCCATCGAGAGTCAAAAGGCTCGAATCCTTAGATTTAGGTGGGTTGTTTTGTAGATTTATGATGCATTGGGTAGATCAATCAGTCAACGAAATGTCATATCCATAAAGGATTCAAAAAATGGCTTCACAAGCATCGTTTTGCCGAATGTGACATACTCCGTGGCTGGGAGGTACTTCCAACGCTGTCTCTAATCCACTATTATCAATATGGAATACACGGGCTCAAAGACTCCATTATAATCGACAAATCCACATTTTGCCTCAATTATAAATCAAAATGGTTGATTTTGAGGTTTGGTTTGGTTATTTAGTTGATTTGGGATGCATTTGGTGGATTGGTCAAACAACAAAATCTAATATCCATAAAGGATTGAAAGGAGACATAACGAGCATGGTTCGTTCGATGTGACGTACTCTACGGTGATGACGTACTTCAAATACTAGGTCTAATGGAGTTTTTATCGTACAATTATTACCCGATGTTAAACACCTATTAAAGTAGATAAACACACTTTTTGGTTCCACCAGGAGTCAAAAGGCTCGAATCCTTAGATTTAGGTTAGTTGTCTTGTAGATTTATGATGCATTGGGTGGATCAATCAGTCAACGAAATGTAATATCCATAAAGGATTCAAAAAATGGCTTCACGAGCATCGTTTGCGAATGTGACATACTCCGTGGCTAGGAGGTACTTCCAACGCTGTCTCTAATCCACTATTATCAATATGGAATACCTGGGCTCAAAGACTCCATTATAATCGACAAATCCACATTTTGCCTCAATTATAAATCGAATGGTTGATTTTGAGGTTTGGTTTGGTTATTTAGTTGATTTGGGATGCATTTGGTGGATTGGTCAAACAACAAAATCTAATATCCAAAAAGGATTCAAAGGAGACATAACGAGCATGGTTCGCTTGATGTGACGTACTCTACGGTGACGACTTACTTCAAATACTAGGTCTAATGGAGTTTTTATCGTACAATTATTACCCGATGTCAAACACCCTATTAAAGTAGATAAACACACTTTTTGGTTCCATCAGAGTCAAAAGGCTCGAATCCTTAGATTTAGGTTGGTTGTTTTGTAGATTTATGATGCATTGGGTAGATCAATCAGTCAACGAAATGTAATATCCATAAAGGATTCAAAAAATGGCTTCACGAGCATCGTTTGCCGAATGTGACATACTCCGTGGCCGGGAGGTACTTCCAACGTCTGTCTCTAATCCACTATTATCAATATGAAATACACGGGCTCAAAGACTCCATTATAATTGACAAATCCACATTTTGCCTCAATTATAAATCAGAATGGTTGATTTTGAGGTTTGGTTTGGTTATTTAGTTGATTTGGGATGCATTTGGTGGATTGGTCAAACAACAAAATCTAAAATCCATAAAGGATTCAAAGGAGACATAACGAGCATGGTTCGCTTGATGTGACGTACTCTACGGTGATGACGTACTTCAAATACTAGGTCTAATGGAGTTTTTATCATACAATTATTACCCGATGTCAAACACCTATTAAAGTAGATAAACACACTTTTTGGTTCCATCAGAGTCAAAAGGCTCGAATTCTTAGACTTAGGTTGGTTGTTTTGTAGATTTATGATGCATTGGGTAGATCAATCAGTCAATGAAATGTAATATCCATAAAGGATTCAAAAAATGGCTTCACAAGCATCGTTTTTCCGAATGTGACATACTCCGTGGCTGGGAGGTACTTTCAACGCTGTCTCTAATCCACTATTATCAATATGGAATACACGGGCACAAACTCTCCATTATAATCGACAAATCCAAATTTTGCCTCAATTATAAATCAGAATGGTTGATTTTGAGGTTTGGTTTGGTTATTTAGTTGATTTGGGATGCATTTGGTGGATTGGTCAAACAACAAAATCTAATATCCATAAAGGATTGAAAGGAGACATAACGAGCATGGTTCGCTTCATGTGACGTACTCTACGGTGACGACTTACTTCAAATACTAGGTCTAATGGAGTTTTTATCGTACAATTATTACCCGATGTCAAACACCTATTAAAGTAGATAAACACACTTTTTGGTTCCATCAGGAGTCAAAAGGCTCGAATCCTTAGATTTAGGTTGGTTGTTTTGTAGATTTATGATGCATTGGGTAGATCAATCAGTCAACGAAATGTAATATCCATAAAGGATTCAAAAAATGGCTTCACAAGCATCGTTTTGCCGAATGTGACATACTCCGTGGTTGGGAGGTACTTCCAACGCTGTCTCTAATCCACTATTATCAATATGGAATACACGGGCTCAAAGACTCCATTATAATCGACAAATCCACATTTTGCCTCAATTATAAATCAGAATGGTTGATTTCAAGGTTTGGTTTGGTTATTTAGTTGATTTGGGATGCATTTGGTGGATTGGTCAAACAACAAAATCTAAAATCCATAAAGGATTCAAAGGAGACATAACAAGCATGGTTCGCTTGATGTGACGTACTCTACGGTGACGACTTACTTCAAATACTAGGTCTAATGGAGTTTTTATCGTACAATTATTACCCGATGTCAAACACCCCATTAAAGTAGATAAACACACTTTTTGGTTCCATCGGAGTCAAAAGGCTCGAATCCTTAGATTTAGGTTGGTTGTTTTGTAGATTTATGATGCATTGGGTAGATCAATCAGTCAACGAAATGTAATATCCATAACGGATTCAAAAAATGGCTTCACAAGCATCGTTTTGCCGAATGTGACATACTCCGTGGTCGGGAGGTACTTCCAACGTTGTCTCTAATCCACTATTATCAATATGGAATACACGGGCTCAAAGACTCCATTATGATCGACAAATCCACATTTTGCCTCAATTATAAATCAAAATGGTTGATTTTGAGGTTTGGTTTGGTTATTTAGTTGATTTGGGATGCATTTGGTGGATTGGTCAAACAACAAAATCTAATATCCATAAAGGATTGAAAGGAGACATAACGAGCATGGTTCGCTCGATGTGACGTACTCTACGGTGATGACGTACTTCAAATACTAGGTCTAATGGAGTTTTTATCGTACAATTATTACCCGATGTCAAACACCTAGTAAAGTAGATAAACACACTTTTTGGTTCCATCAGGAGTCAAAAGGCTCGAATCCTTAGATTTAGGTTGGTTGTTTTGTAGATTTATGATGCATTGGGTAGATCAATCAGTCAATGAAATGTAATATCCATAAAGGATTCAAAAAATGGCTTCACAAGCATCGTTTTGCCGAATGTGACATACTCCGGTGGTGGGAGGTACTTCCAACGCTGTCTCTAATCCACTATTATCAATATGGAATACACGGGCTCAAAGACTCCATTATAATCGACAAATCCACATTTTGCATCAATTATAAATCAGAATGGTTGATTTTGAGGTTTGGTTTGGTTATTTAGTTGATTTGGGATGCATTTGGTGGATTGGTCAAACAATAAAATCTAAAATCCATAAAGGATTCAAAGGAGACATAACGAGCACGGTTCGCTTGATGTGACGTACTCTACGGTGACGACTTACTTCAAATACTAGGTCTAATGGAGTTTTTATCGTACAATTATTACCCGATGTCAAACACCCTATTAAAGTAGATAAACACACTTTTTGGTTCCATCAGGAGTCAAAAGGCTCGAATCCTTAGATTTAGGTTGGTTGTTTTGTAGATTTATGATGCATTGGGTAGATCAATCAGTCAACGAAATGTAATATCCATAAAGGATTCAAAAAATGGCTTCACGAGCATCGTTTGCCGAATGTGACATACTCCAGGTGGTCTGGAGGTACTTCCAACGCTGTCTCTAATCCACTATTATCAATATGAAATACACGGGCTCAAAGACTCCATTATAATTGACAAATCCACATTTTGCCTCAATTATAAATCAGAATGGTTGATTTTGAGGTTTGGTTTGGTTATTTAGTTGATTTGGGATGCATTTGGTGGATTGGTCAAACAACAAAATCTAAAATCCATAAAGGATTCAAAGGAGACATAACGAGCATGGTTCGCTTGATGTGACGTACTCTACGGTGATGACGTACTTCAAATACTAGGTCTAATGGAGTTTTTATCATACAATTATTACCCGATGTCAAACACCTATTAAAGTAGATAAACACACTTTTTGGTTCCATCAGGAGTCAAAAGGCTCGAATCCTTAGATTTAGGTTGGTTGTTTTGTAGATTGATGATGCATTGGGTAGATCAATCAGTCAATGAAATGTAATATCCATAAAGGATTCAAAAAATGGCT